>JAKOGI010000242.1:90000-142500 GCA_029747015.1 Carnegiea gigantea | reverse complement strand
CAAGCAAATTAAGTTTAGTACGATCACACACAAATAATTGGTTTTAGAAATGCATACATGTTTTGTTTAATTGGGTTTTGGCACAGCAATAAATAGATTTCACCCAATTATTGCAAAATGCTTGATCTCTTCAAACTTTGGATCCTTTTCTGCATTTATCTTCCGATTTATGACTCTAGGGTACCCTAATTCTATGGAAATAATTATTATGGGTCAATATTTTTAGAATGTATTCCAAAGTACTAACTATTTTAGGCAAACTATTAATAGAGGACAGTATTTTTCGAAATAGTTACTAACCGAAGTTTTTCTTTGTAACTTAGTCCCTGAACTTTCTGAATTTGCAACTTTTCCCCAAAATGAGGTTTAATACGCAAATACTCAACTTTTTGGTACTTTTTAATAAAATTAAGTTTATATTTTTGTTTAGACTTCTTATAATGACTTTAGTGGTACTAGTTATCACAATCTACTATTTATATCATAAATATTATATTTTCTGTGATTAATAGTCTACCATACTTAGCAAAATAATTAAAGTTTAATTAGAGAGTTTTGACCATTAACTGAACGTAGTCGGCACTGGACTCCGGCATTCCTCTAACTTCCGATTTACAGAGATTGCTAATCTCAACCCCACCTTCCTTAGATCAGGCACAGCATAGATCCGTTTCGTTTTCTACCTCGGACCGTAGTTACTAATTAAGTTTTACTTATTTTTGAAGGATAGTGAGGTTTTAATTAAGAAATTATAATATTTAAGACATAAAGTTCAATTGGATAACGTTTCCTACTGAGAAAACGTCTTTTATTGAAAGTTTGAAAATGAAAATATTATAATGGAAAGCTTGAAGAGGGATTTTAAGCTAAGATCATTAGAAATGCTTACTCATAGAGAAATGAAGAATCCCAACTTCTCTTCTGCTCAAGAATGTTCAAATGATTATGTCTCTTCTCAGCACTCGACTTCTTTATCTATAGAGGAGATGAGGGTATATAGGATGCCCTAATGGCTACAGTACATAAAGATTTTTTACATGGCTACAGTACATATTGACTCTACAATACATAATTTAGTTTACAGACCAGACACTTGTCGAAATAGTACAATAATGGGGCAGCCACTTTTCAGAGCTTTTAATGATGATAAGACTAGTCATCATTATTAAGATTCTGCATGTTTTGGTCTCCAATTATATTTTTCAGATCATCATTATCTGGATAATCATCAAAATCTTCATGAATTTGCTTGAGATGCTCTGGGTCCTATTTTTCAAATAATTCAAGAAGATATTTCTTCTCTTTTCCTGATAAGAATTTTTCAGCTCCAACATCAAAGAGATAATCAAAGATCTCTTCTGACACTGCTCCTTTCGCCTTCATATAGTCTTTAAATTCATTATCATAGGCGAAAGTAGTGTTTCTATAATGCATTAATGTTTTTCCTCGTTCGATTAATACCCAACATTGATGATAAATGTTGAAACATCCAATGGCCCTGGATAAAGTAAGATCAGTAACTAGATGTATCGAATTTCCATGAACCCAATTTTATCGTTGATCATTGAGATCGTCGCAATCAACAATTTGGACAAGATAATGGGGTGATTTGCCTTTTCTATTTTCATATTCAATTAGAGCGTTACAAACCTCTAAAGCTAGGCATCTGCGAAATGAAGTTTTTGCTGGATCTTCAGGAGATGTAAGAATCCAATGGATCCTTTTGAACATGTATTGCTGCAATTTAGTTAAGGTTGAGAAAAATGAAAATTTCGGATCTGGGATTTCTGTGAAGTAAAGTATCATCCTGTATTTCCAGGCTTTATAGACAGGGTCATTTGGAGATAATAAATTTGCTGAAAAATAAATACCACCAACTCCATATTTGTCGAAAAAATAGATCGTTGTACTCCAAGACTCCCAAATGTTATAGGAATAGTGATGATAAAAGTCGATGCAGGCTACATACCACTCATTGAACCATTTTTCTTGAATATAAGAACTTATTTTTTCTTAGATATCATAAGGACACTGAAGATAAGTAATTTGTAACTCTAGAAGGGAAAATCATTGGGCTATTAGATAGGCAGTAGATAATAGATCAAAACATGATTTACTAATTTGTATGGAATTCTAGGTTATCGATAAGGACTTTACTAGAAAGCATAACTCGTTCTAGTAGGAATGACATTTCATTAAGGATTTCCTTCCTTTCTGGCAGGAAGTCGACTCTGATAATCACCATTGGCGAGTTCTCGAGTTAGACTATCTGTTAGAGAGTTCTTTGATCCCTGTATATGTTCAATAGAGAAAGAAAACTGGTTAATCCATAATTACCAACATAGAAGTCTTCCTTGTGCTTGCATATTTGATAAATTTTTTCACAAAATCAAGTATTCCTTTGCAATCAATTCGAATAAGAAAAGGTTTTGGGGTCAAAAAGATTAAGAACTTTTCAATTCCCTTTATAACTGTAAGGATTTTCTTTTTCATCGTGGGAAAGTTGCATTCTGCTTTATTAAAACTTCCACTACAATATTTGTAAAGTTTTTCTCCTTCTTTGATTTTGAGTACCGTACTCTAGTGTTCATTGCTGATATATGTCTCAAGAATTAAATCATCTCCTTCATTAGATAAATTAAGAACAGGAAGATTTTTACATATCTTTTGAAATTTCTGGACAATCTTTGAATCATTGGTAGACCATGTCCATATCATATCTTTCTTGAGTTTTTGTTATAATGGTTTTCTTAATTTAGCCAAATCTTTAATGAAGTCCGAAGTATAGGTAAAGCATCCAAGAAACTTTTCTAGTTGCTTACTATCTTCAATTTTTTCAGGAAAATTTTCTATCTTTTTCAGAATATGTTTTCGTAGAACAATTTGTCCAACTTTTATCTCTAGACCTAAAAACTTAATTTCTTGTTCAACATAAATGCGCTTATTTTTTCAAGTATAATACCATGATCAATGCATCTTTGGGTAATAGCTAAGATATCATCTTTGTGTTGCTCTATAGTTTTGGAAAAGAAAAGGATATCATCAATGTATACTAGATAACAATGATTAAGGTCCTTGAAGATATTATCCATTCTTCTCTGAAATCTTTGAGGTATATTTTTAAGACCAAATGACATTACTATCCATTTGTAATGACCTTGTGGGGCACTAAATGCAGTTAAAAGAATACTTTCCTCATCCATTTTTATCTACCAATAACCGCTTTTGTAATTTATTTTCGAGAACCAAGAGGCTCCTTGAATTATGTTAAAAAGGATTGTTTTGTTAGGAATACAATAACCATCAAAGACAGTGTTATCATTAAGCTTTTTATAATTGATTACTATTCTACCTTTTTCTCTTTTTTCTTCAGCATGATTTCTTACCATGAAAGCGGAATTGGTGTGAGGACTCTTACTGTTTCTACTCAATCCTTTATTCAGAAGTTCTTTGATATGTTTATTAAACTCTTGGATGTTCTGGTGTGTATCCACCATTTATTTAACCCGAATGATGGTGTTAGGATTTGATAGAGTGATTTTAGCAAATGTTTTGTCTTCATCCCAAAATTTTAGAGGATTGTCAGAGTAGAGTTCTTTGCATAATTTTTCTTATTGTTCACCAATCTACTCTTTAATAGATAACTCAAGTAATGAGATTGTCAGTAGTACTTCTCGTTGTGCAGACCACGCTGGCTACGTGTAAACTCAATTTTTTGATGAGTGTAGGCAATACTTAATTTTTTAATAGGAACTGAGTGACCATTAATTGTAAATATTATTTTGTTTATAGTCTGAGTGCATGAGAATATAATCTTTGAAAATTATTTTCAATAATCATATCATAAGAGGGTTGATCAGTTATCCATAGAACTGGTATAATGCATTGAACTCCTTCTAATTCTATGGATAACCCTTCTATGGTTTTATTGTGACTCATAACACTATTATCAGCTATCCTTACTTGTAAAGAATTTTTAACTCTTTCCACATAAATTCAGGAAATAATAATCTTTTTTCAAAGCATATGAAACAGCCACTATCTGTGTAAGCACACAGTTCATATTTATTATATCCCTCTAAATAAAATTTTATTGGGATATAGATGCTATTAGGATTTGTATTAGCAGTTTCATAGCATATTTTCATAGTCATATTTTTGACTAATTCATCCCCATAGATGGGTTTACTAACAGTTCTAATTTTGTACCCAATAACTTTTCTATCTAGACTCATAATTCAATCTATACTGGGTCTTGCAATTTGAAAATTCATTCTACTCATTTCACCAGTTATACTAATTGTATCATCTTCCTTAAGCTCTTCTTTAGTAGATGAAGATCCTTCTCCCCAATCTGACTTTGTACTCATACTTCTTAATAATTGGGGTTTAATGATGATTTTACCTTTCTCATCAATCTTTATTATATTTTTCCTATTGATCTTTGTAGGATTGACAAAGGTAGATATCCATGAACAGATAATTTTGATTTCTTAAGAATTGGACTTAATCCTCTGGATCTTTTGCATGGGGGTAGAACTTTCAAATTTCTTTACTTCTATCATTATTACCTTAGTTTTGGGATCTATTGTGTTATTTAATTTATAGATAATTTTTCAAAATATCCTTAAAGGATATCCTCCTCTTTTCATATCCATCCCAACTGTTTTTATCTTAAGGAATAGGAAATTTTTAGCAAATTCATCTTTTAGACTCACATAATATCCTGATTGGCAGTTGAATCGTACTGACCCATCACATAAATTGGTTTTCATCCCTCTGATGATGTAATTATTAAATTTGGTGTGCCTAATATCACAGAGTAAAACATAAAGATTAATATCTTTACTATAATATTGTAATGAAGTAATTTAAACTTGGACGCTTCCAACATTTTTATACCTATACTTGCTATTTTTGTTATGCTTAAGGATATTCTCCTAATTAATCAGATTAACTTCCCCCACATCATACTCACAATACTTTATCTCCAAATCTCCTTCCATCATTTCACGCACACAGTTACTTTTTAATTTTGAAAGATAGATTTTTTATAAATCATGTCGTTTTGGATTATGGGAAGAACCCAATCTCCTTTGACTTCCTCATAATCGTTGTCTACAATAAATTCTTCTCCTTGGAGATCACCAAAGTTGATAGAGCTACTCTCCATCATATAATTTATTTCTTCATAATTATTTTCTTCATATTCTTTATCGAATATAATTTCAACAATTCCTTTATTGTTACTTAAGGCTAGGTCTAAAGCCTCATCTTCACTAAGCTTAATATAATCTAAACTTCTCAAGGTTTCAATCAGTTTGTTATTTTTCCTATTTTTGCATTCATTAGCATAATATCCTACTTCTCTATATGCCCAACATTTGCAATTGTTTTTCTCTGCAGAACAATAAGCTGCTTTCCTAAAACATCTATGTTTTTTAGAACTTGACTTGTTATAATATTTTCTCCTATATTTCCCTCCCGTTTGCTTATTAAATCTCTTTTTTCTATAAAACTTTCTTTTTCGTCTTCTCTTAGGTTCTTTTCCCTATTGGTGAGGTGAATCCCAACAAATTAGGAATTGCTTCTTAATTTTCTTTTGCCTTTGGAGATCAAAACATTGATCACTAACCCATTTTCTTAGATAAGAGATTCTAGAATCAAGGTATCAATGACATCTGCTCGTTCGAGATATTCAATGTGTTTTTCATTTATTATAGAATTTATAGGATATGACAATTTATCATAAAACATACCAAGATTGGTTTCATTATGTCCAATTTTGTAATAATATTGGCTAATTTCGCAATATAATTTTCTAGATATCTCATATCCCATAATTCTATATTATTAATCTTTCTTTGCCATTCTCTTGCTTTTTCTTCGGAATCAAGTTTAACTCTGATGAATTCGGTTTCAATTTCTTTACGTAAACTTTTAAAAATTATAGCTGGTGTCTCCAGCATTCTTAAGGTATTTTTACCTTTTTCAGTTAATGAATCATACTAGTCAGCTATAGTACCAGAAAAGCTATGTTCGATATAATTTAAAAAATTGACAGCAGTTCATGTAGTATTTAAGTTTAAGACACTATTCATGCCTCTTTTCCAATGCTCAAATATTTCTTCTCTATTGCAGGCTCCATCAATGTTTAAGATATATCCTGTTTGACTAATTGGAGTAAGGCTGATTTCTTCAAAAGTTGTGATTTTCCTTGGGACAAACCCACAGGAAAATTGATTGTGCGTCCTGTTGGAACGTACCTAGATCTTAAGAAATGAGTATTTTTCCTATGAGGTTCACCAAATTCTTCAAGCTTAGGAGCTACATTGTTAACGAGATTGGTCTCAGTTTTATATAAGTCAATCTCTTCTCTAATTTCGTTAATCTCATCCTCAACAGCCATTTTACCATTTTTTTAATCTAATTTTTGTTTAATTTCTTCTAATGGTAATGCATTAAGATCATCAAGTTTAACAAGGTTCATTTGCTGATATATTTCTTCTTCTAAGTGGACATTATTAGTCTCTTGATTATCATCCGATAATACATCATGTTTATCACTGATTGTGCTCATGATTTTGTTCAATTCTTTTGAGTTTTGCTCTTGGTCGAACATAATTTGTAGTTCGTCAAGAGTATATTGCTTATACTCCAAGTTTTTCTTCTTTCTCAACTTTTTCAGCTAATTTTTCGCGTGGTTTTTCACCTAATCCTTTTTGGCTTTTTATTTCGTGTAAAGGAAATGGAATCTTGTTTTTTGGATTTTGGAAAAGATATTTATCCTGAAAAGGAGTAGTAATACTAGAAATGGTTTTACTACTATGCCTTACTTCGTTAACTAGTGAAAGATGGATTATAGATATCTGCTTCTTAAACTCTCTTACTTCGATCTTAATTTTAGCTAATTCTGCTTTTAATTCTAAAACTATATCAGTGATATAGTTTAATTGTGGTGCTAATGGAGAAAGTCCTTCTGGTAAATGAACAATGTGAGAATAATTCGGTCCAGGACAAGGAGGTGATGATTCAAGCATTTATCACAGTTAAGCACAGTGAACTATCTTAATTAATTATTAATTAGTCTAATTATCTCAATTATTTTTGGTCACGTGGCTCTAATATCAATTAAAAGAGGACATCGAGTTTTACTAGTGAGTAAAAAACCACAAATACAATTTTAAATTTTTCGATAGTAAGCTTTTAAGGATTTGGATTAAAATGTAAATATGAAAAGTTTAAGGGTTTAAAAGAAAACATAAACAGTAAATGGTCCCCTTAAAATAGTTTCTACAGAATACTGTCCCTTTTAAATATATTCTAATAATATGGTCCCCTAGTTATAATTTTCACACAAAGTGGGATACCCGACAGTGATTTTTTCTTTATCTTCTATACCTGTCTCATTCTGTCATTCATGCGATAGACAGTGAATCTTTTTTCTTTTCCTTTTTTTTTTAAAGAAAGCCTACCTTGGGAACAGCATGTGAGGATAAGAGGCTACATACCTTATGAAGTCATTAACTGACAAGGAACTTCTAGACAGTAACTACAAAATCCAAGAACTAGTCATGTTTAAGCATTCCTCCATGTCTTGAGTTATACTCAAGGAACAACAACACATAAAATTTCACTCAAAGGCACATGCTAGATTTTTCTGATTCTGGTTCGGCAACGTGCCTTAGTTCCAGAAGAGTACTAACAGGTTACTTGATACTACTAGGATCTTCTCCTGTACACACACATATATATATATATATATATATATATATATATATATATATATATATGTGTGTGTGTGTGTGTGTGTGTGTGTGTATGTATGTGTGTGTGTATATATATATATATATATGTATGTAGGTACATACACATACATATACATACATACATACATACATACACATATGTACACATACACACACACATGAAGTCTCAGATAGAAGAGTTAAAGACTAATCCTAATAGCCTACTAGCAGCTAGGATAGAGGGCTAACTACGTGGTTAGTTATGAAGTCAGCCAATAAAGCATTAACAAAATTAGGAACATGAGGCTCATCACAAATTGTCGAATGAGGGGATCTCATATAAGGGTTATAGTTAGACGGATTCCTTTAGAGATAAGTTTTGGAGGTTTTGATATAATTAAGAATTTATATTAGAGTGACTTCTAAATTTACGGTGACTAATAATTTATCGAGTAGTGATCTTTATCAAAGTCGCCTCTAAACGAATTATTAGTCACCTTTCTATTCACTAAAGGGTATCTTAAATTTATATATCTCACAATAATTTTTCGGTGATATAATCTCAACAAGACCTACTAAATGTAATATGATTTGCTTTACACATTGACAATTCTTTTGATTGAGAGATATATATTTAAGGTACCTCCTGATAAATAGTATTAAATTAAACTCTATGAGTTATTGGTTTTCATACAGATAAATTCTTGTTTAAGTGGAGAGAAACAAAGACCCACAACACTTCCATCTCGATTGATGGAATGATCACCCAATGTATGGATAAATAATAGTTGGAAATACACTCGTATCATCATCTTTGACAAGAAATAAAGCCATGCATGAACATGAGGACATTAGATAGTTGCTCAATCATAGTACTTTTCCTCAACTTTCACGAAGTTGCAAATGCGTCACACTAGGAAACCACAATACTTTGTTCCAAAATCCAAACTTCCAATTATCTCCAAACTGCTATCACGTAACCACGTACTAATATCTATTGGTAAGATCAAAGTAAGAAGAACTCTTGACCACAAGGCTAAAGGTCAAAGCCTCAACCACCGGTTAAATAACCACAACAAAGAAAAAAATTTAAAAGAAGTAACTTATTACTCCCTAGTTGCATCATACACCTTGTAGTTTTGACAACCCCTTCCCCCCCCCCCCCAAAAAAATCATACACCTTCTAATTATTATTTGATTTTTGGCCCAACAAATGCACACTTGGTTGGAATATCTTCTTTTACATTAATTACAAGTTAAGTAACTAATTTATACTTAACTCACCTTATATGTAAGAAATAAGTAATTTGAGCGAATAAATAAAATGAATAAGTATACTTTGGCTCATATAAAGTGATGAATAAAGTATCTACATTAACTAGTTTGTTTCTGATAAGATCATCACATGAAAACTTACCATAAAATAGCAGTATTATGCCAACCCATAAATTATTGGATGATTCCTAATTATCTACTATGTCAATGCTTTCGTAATAACTTAGCACATATTCTTTTCGACTTATCATAAATATTTATTATCAACATTGTGCAATTTTCAACATGATTCAACAACTTTTAGCACAATTCAATATCGTTTGGTACAATTCAGCATCGTTAGGCACTTATTGAAAATACCTCGATATATATTCTTCAACCAATGAGTATGTTTCAACATGTTTAAGTACGTTTTAACATGTTTCAGCTACTTTTAATCAATTTTATCAATAAACACTAATAAGTACTTCTCATAAATTGAAAATAAGGACAGCTCAGTGTACAAGCATCTCGCGTTCACGCAGGGTCCAAGGAAGGGCCCCACCCCAAGGCAGTTTCATCTGACTTTGTTAGTGGCTAAATCCAAGGCTCGAACTCGTGACCTTTTAGTCACATGGAAACAACCTTACCATTACTCAAAGGATTCCTTCCATAAGTTGAAATAACATATTTTATTATGTGATAATAATGAATAAAGTATGCGCACAAAAAGTAGCCAAGCAAATTAAGTTCTGGAAATCAGAGCTAACTACACACCTAAAAGCACAATTCTTTTTTTTTAACGTTAATTTGACATGTTTCCGACGATCACACACAAATAATTGGTTTAGAAATGCATACATGTTTGTTTAATTGGGTTTTGGCACATAAATAAATAGATTTCACCCAATTATTGCAAAATGCTTGATCCCTTCAAACTTTGGATCCTTTTCTACATTTGTCTTCTGTACCTGTCTCATTCTGTCATTCATGCATGGACAGTGGGTCTTTTTTCTTTTTTTCTATTTTTTTATTTTTAAATAAAGAAAGCCTACCTTGGGAACACCATGTGAGGATTAGAGGCTATGTACATTATGAAGCTATTAACTGACACGGAACTTCTAGACAGTAACTACATCAGCATTCAACAAAGCATGATTGGAAAGGTATGTCAATGTCCTGCTTTTATACCCAGCAAAAACGACGCCCTCAGATAAAAGTTTTCATCATGTATACCAGCTCGGATTGATGAAATCTTGCTCATATGATCTATCTCATATATATTTTTAGACTTTGACACCTTTTACAAGATTGTCTCAAGCGTACTATAAAACCTAAAACATTTGTACTTTCAGTTCTTGTTGTTAAAAGCCGAATCACTAGTAGATTGAACTCAGATATGTATTTAAATTCAGCCAGATTCATATTTTGTAATCAAATATCTTATTTAACTCCAATAGTTATTGGACTAGTATGGTTTTCCAAATTATATCCTTAAATATACACCAAATAAAACGACCTAAAATGAAGATGGCCTTTTATTTGTTAGAACTAGAAAACCTCAAATGACAACTATTTATGCTTCACCCGATTTGGAAAAGTAGACAGTTTTACTGAAAACATATCAAAACTGCACTATTCTTCACTCCCTCATGTCTTACAATTTGTAGCAACCAAAGTGTAAGTATCAAAGCAGCACGCACTGGACCAAAACGTTGGTGCTGTTTGGCCATTAACTGTTAACTCATTGAATTAGTTGTTAGTTGGTTGTATTAGCTGATTGATTTAGCTGATTTCATTAACTGTTTTTAGAAAAAAGTATTTAGTGAAATTAGTTGTTTCTAACAAAACTATTTGGTAAAATTCCGCTCATGTTCAAAACCTTTTTATTGTATATATGTATTTTTCTTCTCAATGTGAATTATGAATAATGAATTATGGATTATGTGATGTATAAAATTACATTTAGACCTTTACCCAATTTTAATTATTTCTATGACACTTTTTTATTGTTAACGTAATTTTTTTTAATAACAATTAAATTTCATATGACATAAGAATGTTCTATTTATTATGGAAGACTAATTAAAATAATTATTTGCTAAATTTTAGAAATTATTAAAATTAAAAGTATTGACATAGGCATCCATTCATGTAACTCTTTTGCCAGAAAGAAACATGAGTGATATTGAAATAATTTTGTCAAAAGATTGAATTAATATAGTTATTTTAATTATAAACATAAAAAAAATTAAGTGAAAAAGTTATCCCAAATAACTTTTTGCAAAGAGTTTTTGGATATAAAAAATTAATAAAAAACTAATTAACCAAACACTCCAAATAAATTTTGGACCAAAATCAAAACGCTAATGGTGCCCAAAAAATCCTCTTTTCTACCCAAAAAACTTCAAGACCTTAGGCCATGTTCTTTTCGTAGGTAAATTGGGGTGAATAAGAGGGTGAAGTAGGTTGAGGTAGACTGATGTAGGTTGAAATGGGTTAAAGTAAGTTGAAGTAGGTTGAATTTTTTTATGTGATAAATTAAACCTGATTAAAATAGTAAAAGTGGATTGAAGTGGGTTGAAATAGGTTAAAATGAATTGAAGTGAGTTAATATGAATTAAGGTTGATATTTTAAAATTGACCTATGAAAAGAGCGGGACCTAACCTCTAGGTGAAGAGCGGCCAAAGACAGAGATCTCATCGACAAGCTTCGAGGTGGGGTCAGATAGTTAATGTTACGATATTAATCATGAGTGTTTTTTGGGGGGCTTGGGGAAGGGGGTGTGGTCGGGTAGGTTTGGTCACCTCACCAATTTGTACAGTAGGAAGTCCGCGTAAGTGAGTAAAGAGCGAAACTATTTCACCATTACATGAGGAAAATGGGGCAAACCTCATATTATACAAAAGATGGAAGTTTTTAGGGCCTATTCATTTTTAACATTTTGAAAGAGCGCTAAGTGGATTAGAATATATTAGGGCAGATTGAAGCGGATTTAAGTAGGTAGGAGCATATTTAGAGTAGTTTTATAAGCGGTTGTAGCAAGTTGGAGCAAATTAAAGTAGGTAAGAGCAAGTTAGAGCATGTTAAAATATATTAAAGCAGGTTGAATCATATACAAGTTCAGCATGCTAAAAACAAACAAGGCGTGTGTCCATTCAAAGGAATACTTAGTGTTCCTCATGTTCTACCTTTTTAAAAAAAGTAGAAATAGAAATATAAATGTCCATACAAAAATAATTTAAATCTTAATAATCTACGATAATGATCATAACATTTATCAGATGAGCTAACCAACACTCCAAAATAATACAAATTATATAGCAATCCCTTGATCTATAGACTCAAATTATCATATATGATAATATTTTGAAATTCACCCTCTATTTTTATTGTTTTCTCTTATTTCCTCTTCAAAACGTATCATATCACTGAATTTACATACTCAAATCTATAATATTGCTCCTTGCAATGCCTAAAGAGCTATCTACCAAATCTAAGACACCTAGATTAAGGTGATCATGTTAGGCCCCACTGTTATATATAGTTGGGCCCTGGATTAGAATTTAATTCTGCATTACACCAAATTACAATCTTTGGGGTGGGACCCTCTTAAGCAATTTTTCCTCAAGAAAGCTAACCCTTTTTGATATGGCCACCAATGAAAGAGGGGAAAATTTTGGCATCTAGTTAACGTTTGTGTCGGTTGACAGTGATCCACCACCTCCTGGCGCTACATGCCATCTTCTCTCCGAGGCTCTCTTCCAATTCCTAAAATTACGAGAGAGAGAGAAGTTCTCAAAAATAGTGAGAAAAATCCTGAGATTACCATCTAAACATAGGAGAAAAATAAATCATATTCAGTCCAAAATTGATATATCGACTATTTTGTATTTTGCCGTTTGAACATTTTGAGATTTACAACAACAACAACATCTCTCAATGTGGGTCCCGCTTTCGCGAGATCTGGGGAGATCCAGATGTAGGCAGCCTTACCTCTACCGGTATTCCTACCCGTGGAGAGGTTGATTCTAAAAGACCCACAAAAAATAAGAGATCCAGATATAGACAACATTTCGAGATTTCTTAAATGGAAATATTGTGAATCACAAAAGAAAGATAGAAATATTGGATAGATATATATTATCAAATTGATTACTTTTTGCCTAAATGAATACGCTAGAATGAATATGTAATATTAAACTGATATCATAGCAGATTGTGACAAATCGTAATTTTGCCTTGTGACTTATAATGAGGAACCAACTTTCCCATTAATGTGCTTGTGTAGATGCAAGAAAATGAAAGCTAACCTAAAGGCTAAACATGTGGCCTGTTAACTAAATCAGTATCTCCAAACTATGACTATGCTCTTGAATTGTCGAGACGATTATATACAAGGCAACGTGTAACATGATGCTGAGTACTTTTACATTATAATTGACGCCAAAAATCACGTCGAGCATTTGTAAATGGTGATTTCTTATGCATTTTTTTGCCAACCAGTCACCTGTAGATGATACAATTCTGACAAGTACGTGGTGCATGTAAAATAAAGAAAGTGCATCAATATGAAATTTCCACATTGATGGAAGAATAAGCAAGATCATTGGATCAAAGGATCTAAATATATTATCTGTACATGCATGTGATAGCAGATGCAGCCTCTCCTTCTCATACACTAGCTCGAATAAACAAATAATTAAGCACTCAATAGTAACGTCGTCATTTAACTCTATTAGCATAAACAAATCCACTGAATTCACCAATTAATCAGCCCAAAACCCAACTTGACGCAATAAAAAAAGGAAAAAAAAAAAGCACATTGCCAAATTACTTTGAGAGTGTGATAATGTGGGGTGTGTGTCGGCAAAGAGAAGCCAGCCAAACCATGGGCTGCTTATCGTGTTGAAAATTCAATTCAACTGGCTGCTCTTCCCACTACTACTACAACTACAAGCATATTTTATTAATGTCTTTAAAAAGTTGAAAAAGAACAAAAAAAAACCAATCATTTTTGAAGGACAAACCCATATATATCAAGCTTTACGGTTTAAAGGACATATCAGTAAAGAATGTGGCAATCAAAGTAAGGATCTCAATATAAGACTTCTCTTGGGAAACGTTCTCCCTGTCGGTCAGCTACTACTACGTACATATTGATTTTCTTTTTCTTTTTTTAATAAAATTATTATGCTCTAAATTATGCAATAACTCAGGAGGGACATCGCACGCCAGGGAGAGCACACATGTCCAATTAAGGTCCACTTTAGTTGTTATATCATAAATATTTTTCTCTACAAAGGAAAATGATTCCACTGTTGTTCGAATTTTAGACTCCGTTTGGGAAGAGAGTAAATTAGAGTAAGAGTAAAAATGAGTAACAATGAGTAGGAGTAAATGAGAGTAATAAAGAGTAAGTTGTTTATTCTTATTTGAGAGTTTTAAGAGAGTAAAGACTTGTCCTTGTTTGAAAGAGTAGGAGAGTAAATAAAAGTAAATGAATAAATTGACACATATATCTTTACAAAATAGATTAAAACATATTATAGTTAGATTTATAGGGACAAATAAGTAAAATTATCATCCTTACTTCCCACTTACTCCTCCTTACATTCCAAATTGAAGAGTAAGAAAATGAGGGAAAATGGGGAGTAAGGAGGAGAAAGAGTTGCTCCTCCTTACCCCTCCTTACTCTCCTCTTGTTACTCTCAAACAAGGGTAAGGAGGAGTATCTACTCTTCTTTGCTCTCCCTTACACTCCTCTACTCCCATCCAAAGAGACCCTTAATGACTTTTCAAAGGAATGATATTTTACCATTTGAGTTAAATTTTAATTGGCCAATGAAAAGTTGAATATTTGCACTAAAGGGAGTGCACACTTATTAAAGATGGTATATGATATTCATGGACAAGTATATCTGTATATGTACTAATTAATGCCCTGGCAAAGCTTTTCCCAAATCAAAAAAATAGAAATAAAAATTCATGCTCTTAAAAGTCCAAACTGGACAAGTCGTGTACTAATAAATAAGCAAAGCACAAAATATGCTTGCAAAAGTAGAAATTTAAATTTCATTCGAGTAAAACCTGAAATGAGGATCACATAAACGGTATGCTTCTGTACTTTGGGTCTATTCTTTTTGTTGGTCAATTGAGGTTGATAAAAGGACAAAGTTGATTGAAGTTGGTATTTTTTGTTGAAATAAGTTGAAGTGGAATGAAATGGATTAAAGTGGGTAGAAGTTGGTATATTTTGAAGAAAGTAGGTTGAAATTTATTGAAGTAAGTTGCAGTTTGCTGAAGTAGGTTGAAGTTAGTATTTTATTGAAGTAGATTGAAATTGATAAATTGAAAAATGCCAACAAAAAGAACAGGCCCTTTATCTTGCATTTCTGCCTTATACAGCGCCAATACATTTTCCCCCTTTTTTCTTCCGATGAGGTTTTGAAAGATGTCCAAATGGATACGGACAAATGTAAATCTTGATGCGCCATGCCAATTCATAGATTGTACGAAGATAAGTTAGTGGACAGCGATACATTGATGTTCAACATGCACGTTGTAACTTCAAATTGCTCTTCCAGAACCCAAGAAGTGGATCCCTCAATTTAGTCAGTCCGAGGCCCAGAAAGGCTTCAGCGTTCACTTTCTTCTAACAGACGTCTAGGGACGACAGTATAATCCGAATTCGATGCAAATCCGATCCGATTCGAGGCAAAATTATCCGATTTAAATCCGATAAAAAATAATCCGATTCAGAGTCCGATAAAAATAATCCAAATCCGGCTCCGATGTGAGTGGATTTGGAGGAGAGTCCATCCGATCCGATTAACATCCGATCCAATATCTTTTCCTAATAATTTCAACTTTTTTTGAAGATAGAAAAATCATAATATGGTAACTCTCAAAAAATCCGCATAAAGTCTGCACTCTATGTGCAGTACAGTCTTCTTTCTTAGCTAATTTCTTCTGCTCTCCTGATCTTTCTGTGTCAATTAAAGTTGTACTTTCTCCCTTTCCTTCCAACTGTTGTACTATTGTCTATCCCTTTCACTCTAAAGTGAATTTGCATTTTCTTTTTCCAACACATTTTTACTTTAACACATTGAAATGTTTAATATAAAAAGTTATTTGACATTAAAGAGGTATTTAATATTACACTTATAAGTAAGCAAAAATAATGTTGGAAATAAAAAATTGTGCAAGTACTGAATAAAAATATATAATCGGACTATATGCGAATTTAATCGGATTATATCTTGATTTAATCCGATCCGAAACCAATCCGAATCCGATTTAACATCCGATCCGACGGAGCCGAATTTGGATTGGATTTTCAAATCCGATTATTAATTGGATCGGATTTGGATGTCTATACATCCGATCCAAATCCGACCCGTTGCCATCCCTACAGACGTCCCTTGCAACCACCCACAATACAATATCATAGGCCAATATGCTCAGAGTACTGCCAGTGCCACCATCATTCACTTCACACTACCAATAGGTGTTTCCATGTCTTGGGACCCTGGCATACACTGAAGTCTCCAGACATGTTTTCCACAAGTTTAGACATGAATTCTTATTAGTTCAACACCAAAGGACTTAACTTTCTGCTCCTCAACATTTTACCTTCAAATTAGATCACCTCAGGTTAGGCATCCAAAGAAGTGTTCCAGAGCCATTAGCTTCACTAAGAGATGACCTCTAGAAAGCGTGACGCTTGATTACTGGGCAAAGCTGAAAGAAACCCCCATTATTTGCATTTCAATCCCTGGTGATCTGTGCATATTGTGATGTCCATCAGGAAGCCCAAATTAGACTATATTAGTGGTAGACTTCTAGGTATTCAACTGATGTCACGTCCTGCAATTTGGTACCTATGCAATCCACCATGCTGGAATCTGTATCTCAAAAACCTTGGATCCACTCTTGTAACTGGCAAGCAAGATGGAAAAATGCCTAAAGCCTACACAAGGTTTATAGACAAATTCATAGTACAGCCCACTGCCCAAGTGTATGGTTCTGAATAAGAAAAATCATGAACAATGTTCCAGAGTCAGTAAAATAAAACACCAAGAGCTTCTGACATTAAAAATTGCATATTCATATATTTTGTGTAACATCTCGAACAGGTACAAGTTTCTGCATTATTGGCTCTATTCTTCAAATATTGTCAAATAAGGTCTTCAATATTTGTCACAGAAAGCTTCCCCTAATGACTAAGAGAAGTGTAATAATGATGGAAGTTTCAGTTTCCAGTTCCTGGACCTAAATAATTTACAATTTGAAGAAAATTAATCACAAAGAGTGCAGCATTTCACAGATATGAGGTTCCGTACCTGCAGTTAATTTAAAACTACTTACTGACCTGCAACATCTGCCTTTTCACTGAATCCACGACGAACAGATTCAACAAAATCCTCTGGAAATCTGATCTTTGTGAGTTCACAAGAGGAGACCGTGATTGAAGAACATGTTAATCCTGCGTAAGCGACGATTGGGAGATCCATATGTAGGCAGCGTTACCTCTAGAAAAAGAGGAGTTGGTTCCAGAAGAGTAATCAAAGCTCCCCAAGTCATTAAAAACTTGACCTTCATGGAATCACCTTGCACCAGAACAACACTTTTGGCTGTTGATATCAGCCCTTTTGCATAATCTTCGGCAAACAAATTTTCATATCCATGTTCAAAACGTTTTCACTACGTTTCACCATTCCACTTTAGACCAGTGGCAAATGCACTATTTGGGACATCCAGAAGCACAGCAGGAGTTCCCAATTCTTGACGCAGAAAAGCAACCTGACAGCCCACTTTTCATGCTTAAAAAGCTAAGATTGTTTCTGACAAACACAAGATCCTCAATTCTTTCCACTCCTGTCCTCCGGACAGTTTCTCGACATGGAAGACTGTCACATGGGTTATTATCCTGACAAAACGAGACGCTAGAAAACTGGCTCAGAACTTTTATGGCTAAATTCTGCAAGTGTGGTGTCTCAAAACCAAAATTCTCCCACCAAGCAACTGGATCCATTTTATCCCTACACTCCACCGCATCATCCTCTCCAAAGGATCCCTCCAGTCTCCAGTAAGTACTAAGCTGTTCTCTGAGCAGACGCCTTGCAGCACTCTCAGGCTCATATCTTTCTAGAGTGGCTTTCCAGCCCCGCATGACAGTTTTATCCTTGCTCTGACCTCTCCCGAAGTACCTTGGGTTCAACATATAAGCAGCTGCATGAAGTGGGGAAAATAGCACATCCCATCGGCTATCTATTAGCAACTCCATGTGATTCAGGGCAATGTCATCAATACCCTTGCTCCTCACAGCTTCAAGTGACTGAACCCTCCAGTTGTAAACATCACCCATAATGGATTTGTCAATGTTGAATGTAGCAAGTAGCCTCACAAAGGGTTCACACAACTGCAACATCAACTTGGCCCTGCTCCAGAATTCATCCCCTAACACAGCTGCCTCAGATGTGAGAACATCATCAGAAGCAGTAAGCTTCCATCGCTTCCAATCATTGCTTATGACTAACTCTTGCAATTCTTCCTTCATCCGAAGAATCCTTTGGACTAGGCAATAAGAAGGCGCAAACCTCATATAAAGGGCATCAGGACTCTCCTTCGAACTATATATTGCACAAGAAGAAGAACACTGGTAAGACAAGATAACTTGCTCAATTCCCCTGGCACACAAGACAATAGCCTTCATCCAATCTAGTTCAGCAATCTCTTCCATCAGCATGTGTATAGAATGTGAAGTGCAGTGGGACCAAAATATACGAGGGAACTTTGACGACATGATGGACTCGAAAGCAAGACCTGCCTGACCAAGATGTGTTATTATCTGAAGCACATTGGTAGGACCAATTTCCATGATTGTACAGCTGAGCATGTTAATAAACAAATTGTCTGCTTCATCCCCCTCATTTATATCAATTGACCTCAGAAACATGACTCCTCGGGGACTGGAGACGAAAAAGTTAATGCAAAAGCATCCAAGCGCACAGTCTACGCGGTTGACACATATTATTGTGCATCCTGTGTGCGGCCAGGACTCCCTAATTAGGTTTATGGCTTTTTCTAGCTTTGCTTTCTCTTTGCTTAGAAAAGAATCAGATAACATATCTCTTGATGGGGGTTCATATCCAGGACCGAAGTCTGCTATTGCTTTAACCATGTCCCGAAAGTAGGGAGAGTTCACAATATTAATGTTCAAACCATCTGCATAGAAAAATCTGGCTATAATCTCATCTACGTCTTCTTTAGCAAGAGTTCTGACAGGATCACAAGAATTCATTTGGGAGTTCTCAATGCACTTGCTAATCTTTGCATGAAGATAATTCTTCTTCTTCTTCCTCTGAAGGCGTTCCTCCTCTAATATGCGAAACTCTTCTCTCAAGGGCTTATCTATAGCTGGGCAACTTTTGACACCCACACCAGTGAAGCCAAGAAGATGGGCCCTGACACGTGAATAGGATCCATTGTACCTTTGGTTACAATAATTGCATTTCCACCTTTTTGTACCACTGCCTTTATCAAATCCTCCAAACACACTGACATGCTTCCAGGCCCATTTATCAAATTCAGATGGCATGCTTCCTCATAAATATTGACTGTAAGTGCAAATAGAGGAGAGCGACATACATCAGTCATAGGAATTTATAATATACATAAGCGAGATGCGAAATGCAAGTGTGTTATAATGCTGCAGCTAACACTGGATAATACATTGATTGTCAGGTTCTAGCAAGCATGATGCCTTGATAACAATCTGTCTCCTGCATATGTGTCCTGGAGAAGTTAAATCTAGATGATTCGTCATCACAAGACAAATCCACTCATCAAAAGCTAAATCATTCAATGAGCCATACATGAACCCAAATTTACTTTTTCCCAAGCACATGTTCAATAAGAGTTTATATTTGATAATGACTATAGCCTCTTCAGTCTGCTTCAAAAGCCTCACAAAGTAAGTTAAAGTCCATCAAAGCAAATACCAGAAATGTCTACAGTAGCCTATCTGCAAGTAAGCACGCATTCAAAAATGTAAAACAAACAAATTGCATCAAAATAGAGGAAATATCATCAATGAAGGCCAATATTTACCACCAAAATAGTGCAGAAATTGCATAACAAAATATCAGAACGAGTATGCCAATTCCATCGTATATCTGACAAACACAATCCTGGAAAGGTCTGCAATTATATGACTTAAGAAAAGCCAGGAAGACCATTCTTAACCACAGGGTTCAGGATCAGAAGTCCTGTTGTGAAAGATTGTCATTTCTCTCCAACCAAAAGATCCACAAAACAGTTAAAAAAAAGCATAAATTCAAACAGTGAAGAACTTTCCAGTCTTCGCAACTTTCAGTATCAACAAAACCACTTGAAGAAGTATTAATGAAGGATTTTGGCAAACATACTCCAATTGCCATCACATAAAACAATCTATGCCACATGGAAGCAGTTAGCTTACCATGTGAGAACAAGCAACATTCATATCTTCTTCACCCAAAAACATGACACAGCCATGAAAAGGAAGCAGTTTATTTGGTCTGATCTGATAGGGTTGGACATCTAAGAATTTACAGGCATTTGTCAGAGGTTGATTGCTTGGAGGACTGTTTTTCATGCATACCATTTCTCTTATGCATGTGACTCCATCAGGCGCTTACAAACATTCTGAGCAGGTCATTAATGTCTGTTCAAATGTTTCTAACACACTAATCTGTGTTATTTGTTATTACCAAAACAACATTGTAAGTCCTAGATATCATGCCAATTTAACTCGCATTCAGCTTATACAAGCATGTTTCTTTTCCTATTGTCCACTAATAAAGCAAACCTCCCCAATATGTCATGCCAATGTATGTTGTTCCAAACACATTGACCTCCTCACACCCTGCTGTGGCAGAATTCACACTCGTCATTAACGCTCATTATTGTTCTTGCTTTTTTTCCCCCTTACTGTGCATGTTCTAAAGCAACAACGCCTCATGCCAGCTGCTTCACATTGCTTTGCTTAACCCTATGACAAAAGAAACATATCCAATGCTCTAGTTTTCAATAAAAATTTTTAAACTAAACCTTAGAATTCCAACAAAACCTAGTCAAGATCATGCATAGATAGAGCTTGAGAGATCAAAATGTACATAGCCCACAAGCAAAGAGAGAATTTCATAACGCACAAGAACAAAAGATTTTGAAAATATTTTAATCAAGCTGAAAATAATTTAAAATCAACAGGGAAAAAAGGAGGCGAGGGAAGAGGTATGTTAAAAAAAAAAAAAACACCCAATTTATGCAAAAGACTTGAAAATTGAGATGTTCATTAAAGAGAGAGTAATTCCAGCAATCATTTGATTACACAACCAGAACTCAAAGCTGAAGTGCAAGTCCAAGTAACTGTATTAAACCTTGAAATAGATAATTGAAACAGAGCCCTATAATGACCGACTTGCACTTGTATTTCTCAATAAATCACACATAGTGCCTGTCAGAACGCCCTTCCTCCCCCCCCCCCCCCCCCCCCGGGTTTTTTTTTTGGGGGGGGGGGGGATTTAAGCATGTCTAATCCCCAACATTGCTACATGCCCCACAAGTTTGTCTTCAAGGACACGACAAACACTAGCCATGAGCTGAATGGAATAATCCCCTAGTGTTTCTCCCTTCCCACACCCAAAAAAAACCGAGAATATAGTCCAGATTACCACTTCAACTCCCTGGACAAAATACTAGCAATACAGCATCAAACAGGGAATAATCAGTTCATAGCTCTGGAAAATCAAACCCCTAGATAACTAGAATCTCACTGCTTGGTTCTCCAAGTTTGCCCCCCAAAAAAAAAGCAAGCAGTTGCTTCACAATCGTTGGATAATCGTTGGACTAATACATTAATCTTCCCGTTGAGCCGGATTAAGGCGATCAAATTATGGTTCTTATTCTACACTTTCACGGGGATAGTCTAAGTTTGTTTCATGCACAGCTCACAAATAGTGCTTGCGAACAAAGCTTCATTTAATATCCATCAAGTCATCACATTCTTGATATTTTTCATAACTATTGTTACAGAAGTAGCTTGAAAGACCCTTTGCAGATTCCTTCCCAAATGCAATTGCTTCACAATCCAAACACTAGAACAGTGCTCCAATTCCATGCAACTAGAGATCTTAGTTTTAAAAAGCCAACCGAATGCATGCCTGGGCACCCCTCAACGTGAGGCTCAATGCCTCGGAGGGTGTGAGGTGCGCCTCAAGGAGCAAGACTATATCTTCTCCCTTTTCCTTCTTTTTCTTGGCCTTATCTTTACTTTTTTTCTTTGTTTCTTTCCTTGTGGGCAAAAAGGTGAGTTATGCTTGTATGATAAGTGTGTATTTTGGGTGACTACAATGATAAGAGAACATGTCTTAACGTTATTTTTGGTGCTAGTAGTTATATTGATGCTAATCACTTTGTCAATGCATTTTTCTAACTTGTTCCTACAAAAAATGTGGCTGACCCAAAATATGTGCTAAGAAGGTAGCCAAGAAAGCTGTGGCGGTAGCTAAGAGCATGGCTTTTGATATGTTATATCATAGACCGGAGACCAAGGAAGGGGAGAAGGAAGTCTTTAAACTAGCGAGGGCTAGGGATAGAAAAATAAGGGATTTAGGTGTTGTGAGGTGCATCAAGGATGAATATGATAAGGTATTGTCTGAGGATGCAGAAATCAAGGAGAGATGAAAAAAGTACTTCTCCAAACTCCGCAATGGAGAAGTGATGGAAAATTCCCGTAGTAGGGTCAAAGAGTGTAGTGAGAGGTGAATTGATCCGCGAATGTGTGGTTATATCACCAAGGATGAGATTAAAGAGGCCTTAAAGAAGATGACCAATGGGAAGGCAAAGGGTCCAAATCAGATACCGGTGGAAGTACGAAAGTGTTTGGGTGAAGAAGGATTAGAGTGGCTAACGGAACTTTTTAATGTTATTTTTAAGACCGCTAAGATTTCCAGAAAATGGAGGTCTAGCCCAGTCATCCCTTTGTACAAGAACAAAGGTGATATTCAAGATTGTAATAATTTTAGGGGTATAAAGTTGCTCAACCACACTATGAACTTATGGGAGAGGGTGATTGAGAGAAGGTTACGGAGGGATGTTTCGATTTCAGATAATCAATTTGGTTTTATGCCGGGCAGGTCGAGTATAGAGGCGATTTACCTCCTTAGAAAGCCCATGAGTTTGTACAGAGATAGAAAGGTAGATCTTCATATGGTGTTCATTGACCTGAAAAAAGCATATGATAGATTTCCGCGTGAAGTGGTATGGAGATACTTGGAAAAGAAATGAGTGGCACCCTAGTATATTCGAGTTATTAAGGATACGTACGAGGGAGGTAGGACGAGTGTTAGGACGCCAAGAGGGGTCACCAATGACTTCTTCGTTAGTATGAGCCTGCATCAGGGTTCCGCCTTAAGCCCTTTTCTTTTCACTCTAGTTATGGATGAACTTACAAGAGGAATTCAAGATGCGTTACCATTGTATATGCTATTTGCAGATGACATTGTCCTTATCGATGAGACCGGATAGGGAGTTAATGGCAAGTTGGAGAATTGGAGGCATACGCTGGAAGCGAGCGGTTTTAGAATAAGTAGACCGAAAACGGAATACCTTCATTACTGTTTCAGTGGAAGGGTAGATGCGTGGGGAGAAGTCACCCTGGATGGGAGATCAATACCTAAGGTCGATAAGTTTAAATATTTAGGCTCGATCATTCAGCAAAATGGAGATATAAACGAAGATATTAACCAGCGAATAAAATGGGCTGGCAAAAATAGAAGTATACCTCATGTGTGCTGTGTGACAAGAGGGTGCCCCTAGGATTGAAAGGTAAAGTCTATCGTATTGTAGTCAGGACGGCGGTTCTCTATGGATCGGAATATTGGCCTTTAAAAAAGACGCAGGTTCAAAGGTTGATGGTAGCAAACAGGATTAGGAATGGAGTAACCAGGGACTTAGCTAAAGTAGCTCCCATCGAAGATAAGATGAGAGAAACAAGACTCCGATGATTTAGCCATGTGAAAAGGAGGAGCGTAGAAGCTCCAGTGAGGAGATGTGAGATGATCAATATCCCCAAAGACAAAAGAGGGAAGGGTCGACCAAAGAAGAGTTTAGACGAGGTGATTAGAGAGGACTTGAAAGTTGTAGGTTTGTCAGAGGACCTGACTCGGGATAGGAGGCTGTGGTAGGATAGGATTAAGATCTTAGATCGCAGAGAATCGACCCCGTAGTTGTCTTTTGGATGCAGTGGCTTAGTGCGAGTAGAAGTTTTTCGTATGTCGTGTATGTATGCAGGTAGTACTTTCTTTTGGGAAAAGACAACGTTTGCTCACCTCTGATTGTTAAGGTATGTTACCTTTCGCTGTTATTTTGTTCTTGCGTTTCATAACTTCAGCAACTGGTCCTTTTAACTTATCTTAGTCATTCCTTGCTATGTGGCCTTCATTTTCTCCATTAAATGCTTTTTATAAAAGCTTTCTTCTTTAAAAATTCTCACAAAAATCATTTTTCTGTGGGTCTCTTGGAATCGGTTTCTCTAGGGGTAGGAATGCCGGTAGAGGTAAGGTTGCCTACAGCTGGATCTCCCCAAACCCCGCGAAAGCGGGACCCACACTGAGTGGTGTTGGTGGTGGTATTGTTGTTCCTACAAAATATACTTTGTAAAATGTGAATGACTTCTAAACATTTTTACATAGACGTGCCCCTCCACAATCCACATCCGTGATGCGTACAACTTCGCCTCGTGCTTTGCACCTTACGCCTCGCACCTTTTAAAACTAAGCTGTGTATCCCGCTCAAACAGCCATTTAACCCCCAACATATCAAAATTTTGACAGCAGACAGTGAAAATTAAGGAAAAACTTTTTAAGTAATCACTACTTGTAATTAGAGCATGTGGAAGTCATTTGCGTGTAAGAAGGGAAGTGCCTGCATCCCCCCCCTCCTCCCCTTCTCATCATGAAGGGTTGAGGATCAAGGAATTCAGACATCACATGAGACAGCTAAGAAATTGACAATTCGATAATTGTTCCCTATGTCTCTTAGTGGGCAAAGATGTCTATCGAAGTAAAGCTGCCTATATTTGAATCTCCCAAATCCCACGAAAGCGGGATCCGCACTGGGAGTGGTGGTTGCTTTCCCTTATATCTGTTAAGTTTTGGTTGGGTATCTGTATTAGACCACCTGTTTTAGAAGAGGGTTTAGTAGACGTTAAGCCACATAACATACATTCTGTGTTCCTATCTCTTGCATTTGATTGCTTGAGATGGTATAGATTGCTTCAAAAAAAAAACATATAAAATTTCTACAATGAATTTGGACATGAAGCAAAATTAAAGCTTTATTATTCAAATTATGTGTTTCCACTAATTGCAAGGCACACAGTAATCGAATATCACTTGTTTCCAAATCCAAACCAAGTGGCGGGAAATGATCTCAAGCCCATTCTATGAACCAAAGCCTTCCCTAACCTAGTAAAGAATGAAACATCAGGCTCATTTTAGCCCATGCCATACTTGTACTAAGACATTTAATGGAAAGATCTTCCAAATTTTCACTTGTGAGGCCTCATCTTTGCTCTTTGTTCGCCAATTTAGCCGGAGGCCTTGGGTACATACCTTAAATTTGCATCCGTCATAGGATAGGGCTTTCTTTTGTAGGCTTATGCTACATTATCAAATCTTATATTCCTGTCACTTCTAAAAATATTCATTGATTTGAACAATTTGCAAGGAGGATTTGAACAATTTGCAAGGAGGATTCAACCAAGGTTAAGGTGCCACAACAGCTATCTGGTGACCCTTCAAAATAGCTGTTTGCTCAAACTCAATAGTTGTTTTGCTTAAAGTAGAAGATTGGAGGAATATTTATCTTGGGCAATTCAACTAAGCATGGGTTTCCAAGAAATCTATTCGAAGTTATCTATTGTACTCTTAGATTAAAAAACCTCAAGGTGCACAAAAGCAAGGGTCCCTAGGGCCTGGGTGCGGTCTTCGAGGCAAGGGCGCGGACTTCGAGGACATGAAGCACACTTTTACACAAAAGTGCTTGAAAATCATCTCCAAATCATATTTTTGACAAATAAGTTAGATGGCAGCATTAAACAAATGATTAGATATCATAACGGACCTTACTATAGTATCTTACATTGGATTCATCAATTTTGAAGGCATTTTAAGGAGGGGAAAAAACGAAGACAACAATATGTGACAGCATATTAGGCGCAGAAAAAAGACGAGAACTATATTCTTTAATCCTTTTTTCCATATTATTGGAGGCAGGATATTTCCAATATAAAAAGATAGAAATATATACTTATATATATGTCTACGTACATATATATATATATGTATATATACATATATATATGTGTATATACACACATACACGCACGCACGCACACACACACACACACACACACACACACATATAGACATATATATATGTACATATATAAATATATATATATATATATAGAGAGAGAGAGAGAGAGAGAGAGAGAGAGAGAGAGAGACGCACAGAGGGGGGAGAGAGATGAAAACTACGGGAAAAGATGATGGGCCTAAATCAGCCGCCGAAAAAGTATGAGAAAAGATTGGTTAACTAAATCTATCTTTATTAGAACATTGTACAAGTCTTCAACCACAACCCAACCTCCTATATGAAAATTAGGGTTTCTAAATTAGGCTTCTTCAATATAGACTATACCAAAGCAATTGCATTCAATTAGATGAGGACCTTTACTTGAAATTGAATGATATAGCTAAGGTAAACGTCAATCCAAGCGTATTAATGTTTTTTCATGGTGTGTGTTCCCTTTTCCCTCTCTCCCCTGACCTTTTCCATAAAGCGCAGGCCTAAGTCACTTTGAGCCTCAATCTGAAGCTCAAAAAAAGTGCGAGCTTCTGTAGGCTTAAAGAATGAGGCTAGGCTTAACCCTTTGAAAGGAACAATAGGTTGACCTTCGGGCTTTTGGGAGCCTAGGCGCGCCCCAAGCACAGTTTTTAAACATTTGTTTGCATTTTTTTCTTTTTATAGTTCATCATCATCAAGAAAGATTATCATTATTATTGGTCAAGCTTTCACTAGTTTCAAAGTTCACCATATCTACACTAGATAAAATGATGACCTTCCAATTGATAAAGCTTAGTTTTGTACTATTTCTTCAAGAATTTATAGCTCGGACTCTTAAATCACGTTTAGACCAAAGACACATGCTATATTGCATCCTTTTTCCTTTTCAAAAGAGAGGATAACATCCTTAGTTAAATGGAATTATAAAATAATAATACGCCCAATATACATAGACCCGTTTTATTTCACGCATGCAGTAGGCATGCATGTCCGATTTCTCCGGAGTTTTAAAAAAACTATTGAACAACTGCTTTAACTTTAGGTTAAAGAGAAGTAAGTAAAATGGTTCATTGAACTACAGTTACTATTATTGCTAACTGGTGGACAATCAATAGTTTTTAAATCTAGGATTTCAAATAGATAACCTTACAACAATTAGAGTGACACAATCAATATCATATTTTTCCCTCCCCCAAGAACCTGCCTTTGCATGTATCGAGGCTATTCATTTCTTTTCATTTCGTTTGCTCATATTAGAGTACATAATCATTCTTGAGCTTTTGACTATCAGTTCTAAACTTTTGGTTAAATTGATTTTTAAACACGGTATTAGTGTAGGTTACTTGTTGTTGGCCACAATCTCTCGTATGGCTAATTGTGTCACGTTTTGGCTTTGGTTTTCATAGCCATCGTTGACCAAGTAGCTCCAAGGACCCTTGTAGACTCCTAGGCAAATGCAAATGCAAATGCAAATGCTTCATATCCAAACTCTAGGATTGTGCTCCAATTCCATGAAACTAGACATCCCACGCCCTACATAGTTAATGAAAATTTTGATAGTAAACAAGGAGAAGCCATGAGCTTTGATTGATCAAGCATAGTCGTACACTAACTCTCGAGGTGTGTCGCAGCCAAGACCCTAAAATCATGTTTACTCTAGATATACATCCCTTCCTTTTCAAAAGACATGATAAACTTATGAGTTTAATGAAATTATCACATACTAATAGTCTAATGCACCAATTTATGTATTCCACATATCCAGTAGATATACTATTAAATTATCTAATATTTAAGCTGTAAACTACAGTGGAGCAAACAAAATGGTTCATTAAACTATCTTCACTATTATTGCTTAATAGCAAAAAATAAATAACTTTGGAATCTAAGAACTAAGGACATAACCTGACAGCAATGTAGTGTAATGTAGCCTACATACATCATATGCGGTCCTCCCCAAAACCACCCAGCTAAGTGCATTACAAGGTTATTCATTTGGTTTCGTTTCAGCTTCTTTTTCAAATTATACCTATATAATTAGAAGGAGCTCAAATTCATATTATATCCGATGACACCTTACCCCCCCTCCCCCCAAAAAAAGTGTGTACAACGATCCTCTTGAAGAGAATCCCCAAAATGCATCAGAACCCTTGCTCCATCATCCATCACCATGAGCACCACCATCGCCTTTGCTAAAGAGAGGTAGGACGCATCAAATACCTCAATTTATGCTTTTTTTTCTTTTTGGAGGAATCGAATTCCACGTTAAATGCAAGCCATTGCTTGCTTATACTATTTGGTCTTCAATTCCCTATTAGTGCTTGCAAATTTCTAGTACGCTACCATTTTTTCAGCAATCCTATTCGCATACATCACCAAAACCAACCTCGGGCGGGTGGGGGGAAGCAAATGAAGTAGAAAGAAAAAGACCCATTAACTGTAAACCACAAATCTGCAGCTAAACTATCCCAAACATTATTACGGTATATATTTGATATATCTTAGGATATATCTTTGACAATATTGTATAATATTTTTGTAATAATATTTGTGATATTCTTGCTGAATTTATCCCCTGATTAGCTCCTAAATTATCTCCTAGAATCATGGGGATAGTTGTATACTTAGAGTTGTATATATGATGAAGTCCTAACCAATAATCAAGCAAGAAGTTGGGAGGAGCACAATACAGGGCTTCCTCACATAAATTACTCCTCTCCTTCTTCATTTTTGTTTGCTTCGTTCTGTTCATGGTATCAGACCATTGCTAGCCCAAAAACATCTCCTTAGTCACGCCAATACATCAAACATCACCAAGGATGGAGAAAATAGGAGGTTCATAATCGAACCTCATTCACCTTACTACCGTCATCCATCCAAAGGTCCGGGCATACTAATCACAGCGAAGATTTTTGATGGTAGCAATTACGATATGTGGGAAAAGGCGTTATGAACCGCTTTGAAGGAGAAAAATAAGCTCGGGTTCATTGACGGGACCCTAACCAAACCGGAAGTCAAAGAAGGCGACTTCACATAATACCATGCCTGGGACATGGTGAATTCTATAGTGTGCTTACGTGATTAGGGTCTTCAAGAAGGTGACACTAGGGATACTTGTGATTTTCAGCCAACTGCAGCAAACGAGCTCCCACAAGAAATAGTCTTGACTGAGTCCGAGGAGAATGACACAACTGGGTCATCCGCAATCACAAGCCCAGTATCACAAAGCACCGGGTCTGATATTAGTGAGGCTACGGAAGTTGGGCTGCTTGGGAATGGGCTGAACGTGAACCAGGCTGATTGGATCCGCATCTGGAGCTTCTAGGCTGTGAGGTTCAGTTGAGGCCTAGTCCGCTGCATGGGGGAGCCCAACACCATCTGATGGACAGCCCAATAGCGGCGGCAATAACAGGCACACTAGCGAGAGAGATGCTCCATCACATTTGGATGATTATTTTTGGTATAATGCTCGAGTCAATGACCCCTCTCTCGCGTCTTCACCTCCAAAATGTTCTTCAGGTACTCCTTATCCCCTAGTCGATTATATCATATGTAATGATTTCTCAGTCAGCCATAGAGCTTTTCTTGCCACTATTGCAAAAATTTTTGAGTCTCGGTTTTATCAAGAGGCTGTGAAGGAACCTCGGTGGCAACAAGTTATGGAAGAAGAAATCAAAGCCTTGGAAGAAAATAAGACATGGACTATTGAAGATTTGCTACTCGAGAAGAAACCAAACAGTTGCAAGTGGGTCTATAAGGTCAAATACAAATAGGACGGTACTATTGGACGGTACAAGCCTCGCCTCATAGTGAGAGGCGATCACCAGTTGAAGGGTTTTGACTTTTAATGAGACCTTTGCTCCCATGACCAAAATGTCCAGTGTATATACGTTTCTATCTGTAGCTGTTGCTCGGGGATGGGAACTACACCAAATGGTTGTCAATAACGCATTTCCACATAGGGACTTAGACGAGGAGGTTTATATGCGATTCTCGCCGGCTTTTTCATCCAGTTCCCCTAACAAAGTTTGCAAGCTGCGGAAATCACTTTATGGATTACGGCAAGCACCACGTACGACAATGATTCACCAAGCTTTCTTCCACCCTTGTTGCTTATGGCTTTGTAAGATCGTATGCTGATTACTTACTGTTTACTTACCGGAAAGGCAAGGTGTTTCTAGCACTTCTGGTATACACCGATGACATCATTTTGGCTAATAATGATCCTCATGCTTGTACCGCATTCAAGGCCAACTTCCAGATTAAGGATTTGGGTCTGTCAAAATACTTTATTGGCATTGAGGTGGCTCACGGACCACGAGGCCTTTTTCTCAGTCAATGTAAGCATGCACTTGAAATTGTGTAGGAAAGAGGACTTTTGGGTAGCAAGCCCTCTGATTTCCCCATGGAGGAGAACCATAATCTTGCGCTTGCCAAAGGGCACGCCCTGGATGATCCTAGTCGACATCGACGCCTGGTAGGACGTTTCATCCATCTTACCATTACCAGACCAGACATATGTTATGTTGTTTATATTTTGTCGCAATTTATGCAACCACCCCTAGAAGAACATATGAATGATGCACGATGAGCTCTTATGGGATTTTGTTAGGGACTGATTGTGATCTTAAGATTCGGGCATATTCCAACTAAGGTGCTTGCCCTCTTACCAGGCGACTTCTTACTGGGTACCTGTTAGTCTGTTACTCTTGGTGGGTCACCCGTATTGGAAGACAAAGAAACAGACAACGGTTTCCCGCTCTTCTGATGAAGCTGAGTTCCGCTCTATGGCTACAACCACAAGCGAGTTGATATGGCTTAAAGCCTTACTTGCCTCTCTTGGGGTGTTTCATGATTCCGCTACGCACCTATTATGCGACAATCAAGTCGCGCTTCATATTACCAAGAATCCGGTATTTCATGAACGTACTAAGCATATTGAGCTCGATTGTCATTTTGTGCGAGAAAAATTAGAAGCTGGTGATCTCACTTTCTCTTATATTCCCTCCAAACACCAACTGGCCAATATGTTCACCAAAGCTCTTGGGCGGAAGCAATTTGCATATGTATGGGGCAAGCTAGGCATCATTAATCATCATGCTCCCACTTGACAGGGAGTATTACAATAAATATTTGATATATCTTAGGATATACTTTGACAATATTGTATAATATTTTTGTGATAATATTTGTGATACTCTTGCTGAATTTATCCGCTAATTAGCTCCTAAATTATCTCCTAGAATCATGGGGATAGTTGTATACTTAGAGTTGTACATATTATGAAGTCTTGATCAATAATAAACCAAGAAGTTGGGAGGAGCACAATACACGGCTTCCTCACAGAAATTACTCCTCTCCTTCTTCATTTTTGTTTGCTTCGTTCTGTTCAAAAATTACAATTAACTGTTCGTCTTAAACCTTGCATAACCCAAATTTGAGTTTATAAACTCAAATTTGCAGCAACAAAAACAAGTGATATTCTCAATTGCTATCAATCAAAAATCAGCTAAACTTCAACACCACCAATAAATGAAGACAGCAAAAAGGAATGCAAATTAATGACATATACCTGCTATCATCGATCCTCTTGGCGGCAGAGAAAGAAACGAAACATTTGGACGAGGAAGGAATCGAATCGATCCCTTGGCGTTTCGTATTCTTCGACGAAACTTGAAACCCTTGAATCGGTAAAGACGGGAGAGACAGGCGAAGACTTTTGGAGGGTTCTGGGAAAGAAACGGGTTTCCCGTTTTTCAAAACCCCTTGTATTTGGTGCTGCCTTTCCCTTCCTAGTAAGGAAAAAAATAGGAGGGCAAAGTCTGTGTAAGTGGTCGGATCAGATGAACCGACGACACGAGTCCAGGTGCTGACTTTGGTGTATGGTACCGGTGGAGAAACTGAACATTCAGTTAACATTAGCTGAGCACAAGTGTCGTCCTGTGCTTTGGACAGAGGTTAAATTGAAGGCTTGTTCATTTAGGTATGTGAATTTAGAATAGTTGACGTTTACACATCTGAGGTTAATTTGAGCCATAAATATTAATGACTTTAATTCTTTACACTTTACTCATAGAGTATTGAAAATATAATAATTTTTAATGTGAGTATCACTTTTATGGAGTCTGAAAAAATACAAATGTGGATAGTCTTACCTTTATAAACACTTCTTCAAGTAAAGAAACTGATTCTAAGAGATCTACAAAAAATATTTTAAAATATTTTGCTGAGATTAAACTTTTGAGAACATTATAAAGTGGAAGCTACATAGATGAAATGTCAAGCAACAATAAATTAAATAAATAAATAATCGAGATGGACACTTGTTGCACGGAAATAACATCAAATAGCTATATAAAGATCATATTAATACGACATGTACAAGATGACAACGCTAATAGCAACAATAATGTCTGCTAAGTGACTAAAGGGTGAAGAGTAACCAACTAACTAATTAGAATATGTCACTTTGATTATTGTAACACCCTGATATTTAATTGCATTTATTTATTTCTAATTCTTATTCGGTTATATGATTAAAATTAAATCGGAGCAGTGAGTTGCGCATTTTTTTCCCCAAAGCGAGCCACTATTGACTCAACGAATTACGATATCGCAGAATAATTTCAAATTCGCAAAAATATGTATTACTTATATATAAATTTATGGTCTACCGTAAATACACATTTGTACCCAAACGGGGTCGGAAATTATTAGGCCTTAGCGATTCCTTAACCACTAAGGAGAGAGAGATTGAATTCCGACCCGCCAAATGTGTGGCCAAAACCGAGCCAAGCGGAAAGGGGTGGCCAATTGATAAGCTTGCATTTATTATTGATAAGATTGAGCTCTTATCTAATGAAAAAAGAAAGGAGATAAGGGCGTTAATATTGCAAGTAGACCTATCCATTCGGGCGGGCGGGTCAAATACAGGTCGGGTGTATTCGGGTTCGGATAAAATACAGGTTGGGTGTATTTCGAGTTCGGGTAAAATACGGGCAGGTGTATTTCGGTTTTACGGGTTTCGAATCAACCCAACGGGTTTGAAACGCCTTTTTAGTGAATTATTTTTTTATCAAGATCAAAATTCGGTATATTTATTACTTAAAATTGCCTGTATTTAATGAACAAGTATTGTAATTTTCAAAGAATATCAAAAATATCCAAAACTTTTTAACATGATATACGAAATTCATGTGCGGGTGGACAATGAGTAACATTTGGATGCGTTGGCCTGTATATTAAAATATTAATAATTGGTCGAGTCATTTATGGGTCGGCCCATCTAAAGTATGTTAATGAGTCGGAGCAGTTCGACCCGTTAATAGCCCGTTTAATAATTTGATGTTTCGTTAATTAACCTAACATTACCTAATCAGGCATGCTTTATTAGTACGTCGATTCTAACACGAATATAAGTTAGTCCATTACCCAATATTGCATCAGATTCAAGACTAATTGGAAGGAATCCAAACAAAAGAATATTATATACGCGCAAGATATTATAATTATGTATTAATTATAAAATCAAAATTTTAGATTATTATAGAATAATCTTATTTAAAATGCGATGAGACGTATTCATTTTACCAAGAATATAATGGTATGACTCGCACATTTTCAATATTTATCTCATTCTAAATTGTTTTTCTTTATATTAGAGTTGTTTCATGGCCATCTTCTAAAATTGTACCATTTATAAGTTGTATATGATGTTGTTTTATAGGAAAAACAGGAACCATTCTCTAATGTGCTAAGGAATGTGATAATTGCATAATGTCCCTCTAAACGATTCGTATAATGAAAAATTATTATTGTTAAGAGGAAAAACTTAAAGAAAATAAAAAGTAAGTATATAATATTCGGATCGAGCGGGAGGGTTCGGGTTCAGGTTTGACCCAAAAACTTATGGGTTTTTTCGGGTTCGGTTTATTTCGGGCTCGGGTCGAGAAAATCGTGTTCAAAATCCAAAACTTTCGGGCAGATTCGGGTTGAGTTTTCGGGGTCGGGTCAATTTTTGCCAGGTCCAATTGCAAGCCAAGCCGCCAAAACCAAAAAGCAAATTACACAAAAAAAGAAGCAAAAGGGAAGAATGGCAGCAGAACCTCTCTGCCTTTTTTCCCTCCTCACGCATGAACTCCCCCTGGTTCCCCTTCTTGCTCTCCTCCGGCCAGAGGTTGCTGGCTCCAGCACCACCGACGACGCCATCGCTGCCAGTTGCCTCTCTCTCTCTCTCTCTCTCTCTCTCTCTCTCTCTCTTTCTCTGCACCGCACACACACACACTCTCTCTCTCCCCTCCATTCTCTCTCGCTGCTCCCGGGACAACTTTGAAGACATGCCTGTCACCTTTCACTGGTTCATCCACTTCCACTCCACTTATTGCAACCAACGTAATTTCTTCCACTCTTCTTTTTTCCCAAATTCAATTTTATGGTAGATGATGTGAATTGTTGGTGAGTTGTTCTTGCTGGATGATGATTAAGTGCGATGAATGATTGAATAAATTTGATAATAGTAAGGTAGTTGATTGAGTTATGATTGATTAAAATGGGAATACATGTGGATGTAGGTGCAGGCTAAGTTTGGGGCATGAGGACAAACTTTGAACATATGGGGTGTACTATTGGAAAAATGAATTAGAGAGGAAGTATGGTTGTCTCATTGGGGGTAATTCATATTTAGGAAATTGAGTTGAGATTCTTGAATTAATTGGAGAAGACATGAAAATGAAGAACTTATGCCTTTGATAGATGTGAAGTTACTAGAGGATGAATGAGGCTAGGGAAAATATGTTCTTGGATAATAAACCAACCAATGTTTAAAGAAGGTGATAGCCTAAGAAAAAGTTGGGTATGAAAAAAATAATATAAATAAATGAGCTAGGCAAACTAGTTGAACTGGAGGTTACAAGTGATAATAATCAGTAATAAGTCATGAGGTACTTGGGGACATGAAATGCTAATTCAAGTTAGTAATAGATGTGGTTGAGTTAATTGACTCCGTGGGAGGTTTAAAGAAACAAATTCGAAATGGAAAGGAGGTGGGGCAATTTTTTTTTAAAAAATTCTAAGTGTGGGGAAAAGTAAGTAATAGAGGTGCTTGAGGGTTTAAGGCCAAATAAGAGAGCGATAGGCCATAAGAGTTACCAATCGTTTAAATTGAGCAACTCCAATGAGTATGGGCTAGTATTGCACTCAAAGAGAACATGTTACACTTAGAAGAAGGAAGCTTTATTAATGATTAATTAAAAGAATAATACTAGACAACAGAAGGGGCGCGTGAGACGTTCCCTGAACAAAGTTTACTTTATTAGCTCATTAGTTGCAAACTGTGACAAATGGAAATACATCAACATTAGAGAATAAGAACTTACCTAAGTAAATGACCCTAAACACAGGACTTGAATCGAATCGTTCAAGAAGAAAAAGAAAGCGAGCAATAATTGGTTCTTCAGATATGTTACTGTTTGTACCCTTGAAGGACCTTTAAATCTACATATACTAATGTTACGAGGTTTTATTCGGCCATTGGGACCTGTAGGACCCATTTTAATGTTCATTGTTGATGTGCCATGTTCAGCGTTTATAAGCATCTGCTAGTAGAATTCATTATTTAACCATTCCCATAAAAGGGAAAAATTCATAGTTCATTGCAATTGCCATGGCTATTATTAATTAATGTGGGGGCCTAGTTCAGGCCGAAAGAGAAATTGGTAATCGTTTACCTAAATCAATGTTCCTCAAAGGGAAGCACCATTTTAATGATTGCACGTGCACTCACTGACTTCTTATAAAAGATTCTTTAACTGTTCATGGGTAACGTATTGAGTGATCACTTATCTTTTCATGCTTTTATGTTTTCAAACTGTTTGGGGGAAGAAGAAACAAGTTGTGGCTAAGTGGGAACTTGTAGAGACTAAAGGCCCACAGGACGTGGGTCAGAGTAGTGATTGCTAACTTTACCTCATAGTTAGTATTTTGAGCCATGTGAAGCCTAAATGCAATGTAAATCTCATTTTGGATATGGCTAAACAGATGTATGTTGCCCATTTTGGTATGTCTAACGACAACCTTAGAGTCGTGTATTGTGAATATGGTATTATGATTATTAAATGCTTTGTAGTTATTCTACTCTAATGCTTGATTGCAGCCTTATCCCCTCCTAGGACAGCTGTAATGCCCTAACTTAGGGGTACTGCTTCCGCTGACTTGTAATGCTTATACGTACAGGTAGTTAATAGGCGATTAAGTTGGGCGTTATAATTATAGACCTCTAAAGGCTCCTGTCATCCATAAGTCTTAAACTTTGACATATTGAAAATACACGAAGAAAAGACAATTTTGGTGACGGGCTTCCTAGAGTAAGAAAATTACATTGCTGTCCTTGCAAAATACGACGGGCGAGCAAAAGAAAATAAAAATTAATGTTTTCACAACTAATCAAAACAACGAAATAGTGAGAGGGGAGTGGCGGATTAAATGTTACATTAAAACACTCCCATTTGAAAGCACATTAAGAGAGAGAAAGAGACAGTGGGGAAAAGACGACTCATCCTCTTCTTAGTTATCGCCATAGCCAAAGCGTCAAAATGCGAAGAGGAGCGAGCATCAAAGGTTGATTTTGATGAATTAAAGATGTGATTGTGTGTTGTTGTAAATGATCATCCTTGTATGTGCAGTAGCAGGGCAATCAAAGCATCAGAAGGGGAAAGGTATGTAATCTCTAAATGGTTTGGCTTTTGCTAATTTTCTTGATGTAGTGTTAAATGATGTGGAAAAGTGAAGATCTTTGTTTTGTTATAATCAATTTCATGAAAGTTAGGATTGGAGTTCGCAAACGGGATTTAAACATAAATACTGTGACCTTAAGAAACAGAGGTTGCTTAAAACGTCATAATTGTGATGCAAATTTAATACATTTGAATATATTAAAATTTTTCATTCTGCAAAGAAGTAGCTAACTTGATAAAACTATATGAAGAATTGTTTTTTTTTTTTTTTTTTTTTTTTTGGTGGTGGGTAGGTGGGGCTATTATAAATTTGAATCATATTGCCATTAAGTTTATAAAAATCAATGTGATGGCATGGAATTTGTTCTTTCACTATATAACATTAAAATGGCTGCGAAGGAGCTTGTACTTGACTACAAAGGAAATAAACCAGAGACCAGGAAGTTTAAACCAGAGGAGGGTCCATATACCAAAAAAAGGGTTTAGAACTTGCAAAATTGTTTCTTTTTACTATGGAAAACCTAGGAAAGGGAACCAACAATCGGCAATCAATAGTAGTGATGACCTATGGTTATCATATTGTTAATTAGGCCTCAAACAAATGCGAGAATTTTCTATATTCAAGCCCCCAATCCCTAATTCAAAGGAAACAAAAATATGTCTTCTCCTCCTCCTTTACATTCCTCTAGTATTGCCACTATCTAGTATCTAGAGAAACCTCCTAACCCTCTGGATATGCCAATTCCTATGGTATAACCAATGGAGGTTACATTGGATAAGGATTCTATGGAAATGGTGTCCATGGAAGTTGAAATTTCTGGAAGACAAAGACCCCAACCATCTTCCAAGGATGTGGTCAATGGAACAAATCGTTGTTTTTCTACTATAAATTTAATTCTCGAGTAGCTACATGAGGATATGGAAGAAGAAATTCAAGAACCAGGTACAACTCTAAAAGTGTCATTTACACCATAACAACTTCTGCTACTTCATGCATCATGGAGTAAAGCTTTAATGGATAGAGTTCTTGGAATGAATGTAAGGCGTAATATTATAATTCAGTGCATTGCTATTTTGTGGAAACCACATTGTAAGCTTGGCATTATCAATATGGGTAAGGATATATTTCTCTTTAAGTTTGTTCCAATCTAATCTTCGCCGAAGTATGCTTGGTGGTCCTTAGTTCTTGTTTGGACATTACTCGATGATCACCAGATGCAAACCTAACTTTAGATCTTCTCATAATCCTTTCTCTTTCATATTAGTTTGGGTTCAGTTTCCTAAATTGTCGATTGAATACTTTAATAAGTTAGCATTGTTTGATATAACTAAACTTGTGGGTACTCCTGTTAAGCTTGACTTTGCTATAGACTCGATTAGCCGTACCCAATGTGCTGGAGTCTATATTGAAATTTCCTTAGACAAACCATTAGTATCTCAAATCTGGGTTGTTAATTGATGGCAGCAAATTAAATATGAAAATTTAGACTTGTTATGTATGAATTGTGGCATTGTTGGCCATCCTTGTGAACAGCGCCAACGAAGTCAATAGGGTAGGCAGCAAGATGGACAAGTGTATGGAACTGACTAAGTTATCTCAACACCTAGATAGTAATAGTCTCGATAATATTAGGCCTAGAGAAGAAAGAGGCAATGTGGGGAATAATATTGATCAAATAGAACAGGCCGATAAGGACAAAGAGAGTGAATGGGTTATTGTTATGGCTAAGCGAAAACAATCCAAAGCAAAATCCCCTCTAGGCAACCCAGAACTGTCTGTAGCCCAACTAAATCCAGCCCAGTTTTGAAAACTCATAAACAAAACACTTGGGTTAAATATAAGAAAATGGACATCGGTGCTTTGAATCTAACCCTGAATACAAAAGGACCCGGACTGAGTAAAAAAGACCAAATGCTCAACTCAACTACGGTTGTTTCTCAAATCACGGTGGTTAATTCCTTCCAGGTTTTTGGGGATGCTTAGGAAAGCATGAGAATGCTGAAACAACAAAAGATTTTAGCTCCATTAATGATCATCCTAACTCTGCCAAAGCAAGTTAGAGGATGTTCTATCGACTTCCCAATTGGATAGCATGCACCTTACTAAGTCTAATGATGTTAGCCTTAATCACCAGTTCACCACAAGGAAGCACAGTTCACCAAGGACAGAGTTGAATTTAACTCTTCTTTATCTAGAATTGACTCTCAATTTGCATGTCAACCGACTTTGCAGTCACCATTGTAGTATCTCCTACTCAGTATAAAAAATCTAATCCTTGATTACACCAAAAAATGACAGCATCCAATTGTTCGTCGCTGATAAACCAAGATCATCCTCCCTTGAATCCTCCTCTGTCATCGCTACTATCATAGGAACTGTCACCCTTAGCTTTAGATCAACCCTTGATGGGAAGAATTCTAATGCTTCCCAATCCATTCATTGTGCCACACTTGATACCGTACCAATCTTTACCATTCAATCTGCAAAACTTTCCTTTTCTGAATCCAAGGCCCAATTCACCGTTATTTGCACTACATCTGCCATCACCAACTCCTGTATTATCGGTACAAGTCAAAGCTCCCCTCAATATTTTCCCGATGTTCCCAATGCCAGCCCTTTGGTCGAGGATATCAGACCTTATGACAGAAGTGAAACGCCCACTGAGAGAAGCAATAGATTGCCAGATGAGGTAAGCTATCGTAACACAACACATTCTTCACCCTCCAACCTGGTGATTTCCATATCCCAAAATTCCATAATTTTGAGTTCCACTCAGAGGCTCAGCGAGAGAGGCGTAGGCGAGTGAGGGGACGAGGTTGGTGTGACCCATTTTAGAAGCCTAATTCAATGCTTTTGTCTAGCCCATCGATCCAACTTTATGAAGCTGATAGTGATTTTTGACTTCCCTTATAGACACCTTCCCTACATAAGAGTCTCTATTCAACCTTTGAGGGAGCTAGTCCCAAACACTCCAACTCCATGGGCTCATCTTCACAGAGGTTCGATGAATTAGGAGATCCAGACCTACTCTTGGCGTGTGAAGGAGGCAGCGCCAATATCCCAAATCCCGATGTCCCTGATGAATAAACAAAAGAAAATCCTAATGTGGAATGCTAGAAGTTCTTCTTCTAACATTTCCATTTTCCTTCATCATGTGTTGCAAGAACACCAACCAGTTATCCTCATTTTATTAGAAGCACCTCCTCTTGATAATTCAGTAAAAAGAGTCAGAGAAAGATATAGGTTCACCAATTTCCATTATGTTAACCCCATTCATCGTCAAGGGGGCATATGGTTTTTCTGAAAATTCCCTGTTTAGACAATGGATTTCATTTTTTTCTGAACATTCACTTTTTCATAGTCTTCTGACTATGGCACTGACGAGCTAGAAGTGGTTCTCTCTATCATGCATGCTCCAAGATCATACATGGATGGTGTTAGGCGATTTGAATACTGTTACCCAGGCCTTAAAAAAGCAAGGAGGTGAGCCTTTTTGTTTTGCTAGTTATCGCACTTTTTAACATTTTATTGACACCTCTTGGGTTGATTTGGGCTTTTTTGGACCCATGTTTACGTAGAATAAGGGCCGCTCTAGCACAGACAACATTCAAGAAAGACTAGATAGAGTTTTAGCTAGTCCAAGTTGGTTGCAAGTGTATCCCCACACACAAGTAACCCACATCCCTCCTATGTGTTGTGATAATTGCCCAATTCTTGTGGGTTTATGTCAAGGCCCATCATGTTTACATCCACCAAAGGTCTTGTGGCTTGGACTCAACATGAGGATTTTCATATATGTTTTCAGCGATTTTGGAAGTCCAAAGGAAATCGCTGAGAGTCCAAAGGAAATCTTACCCAGAATATTACTAGGCTCTAGGCCTAAGCTCCCATTTAGCATAAAAAAGTTTTTGCTAATATTTTAGCCAAAAAAAGGCATATAAGGGCTCAACTTTTGAGTATCCAAAGGAAGCTAGGAATATTCTGGATTGCTTGCAACAAGATTGGTTTGATACATATGAAAAACCTAGCAATATGGAGAAAAGTATGGGGGCCCAACCGGCCCGTATTTGTAATCACCTTTATAAAGACCTTAACATAAGATACTTTCATATGATAGTTAAAATTTGACATGCCAAGCGTAATATCACCATGGTCAAAGATGATAACGGCCAATCGGTTAAAGGACAAGAGGAGTTATCCAAACTAATATCGGATTACTTGGTTTAGCTCTTCCAATTAGGTAGTCACAATATTATTCTAGATCTAGGGCCTCACTCTCACAATAGGTTCTTCATGGCAATGGATCATTTAGATGGCCTTTTTCAAATGCATGAAATTAAGAAAGCCTTGTTTAGCATAGATTCCTACAAGACTCCCGGTGGGGTCCAAGCCCATTTTTTCAAATTCTGATGGCTTGTGGTTTAGACATCATTACTGGATTTTGTTAATAAGGTTCTTTTTAGCCCCAATGATATTAGCCTTGTTAATCACACCTGTATATGTCTTATTCCCAAAAAAGAGAATGTGAAAAAGGTGGTTGACTTCTGACCTATTAGTTTGTGTAATGCCTAGTATAAATTGATTTCTAAACTGATTGTGAATCATATCAAACCATTTCTTGATCAATGTACCAGCCTAGCCAATCCAGTTTTGTGTCAGGCCGTAGTATTGTAGATAATATAATTTTGGTTAAAGAGATTGTCATTGTATGGCTCATGACAAAAATAAAATCAAACCGTTGGCCATTAAAGTTGATTTGTCTAAAGCTTATGATCGTCTCAACACTACAAAAAAAAGGGACTTATTGTAACAGAAACATAGCAACAAATAATATTTTTTGTTGGTAAAAGCTTATTTTTACCATCAGATTGATTTTTTTGTTGGTAAAATGGTTATGAGTTTTGGCACCGAAGGAACACAAATAAATTGCAACAGAAGAAATGCATCTGATGGTATTGTTAATACATTACCAACAATATTTACGATGACCAGATAGTCTGTTGGTATTATTACAGTTAGACCAACAAATTTTGAAAAGTAAAAAACTATGTTGGTATTATTCATTAAAAGATTAAATAAATATATATTTAAAAATTATGCTTAATTTTATTTTTGTTAAAATTAGGAGTGCCAAACTAAAATTAAGCTATTATGACCAAGATTACCAACGTACTCATCTATAAAAGAGCTTTTGTTGGTATTAATAAAGAATATTATTACAGAAAAATTAAATAACTATATGAAGAATACACATTTGATAATAAAATAAAAAAATTAAATTAATATTAGTAGCTTAAGCTTAAATTGAATTGGTTTATTAAATTTAGACGTGATCAATAGGTCAGAGATTCGCCCAACCCGAACCGACCTGATCCGAAGAAGTGAGAGCTCGGATAACTAATTTTTAAAATCTAAAAACCGGGAGCCTTAGGGTTTTGTATGCTAGTTTCGCTGAAAGCCTGAAACATGTCTCCCTCTCTCTCCTCTCCCTCTCGCTGAAACAGGCCCGCTGCCACTCCCAGATCGATCTCCTCTCCCTCTCGCTGAAACAGGCTAGTGACTTGGTTGCTAACGCCGGTCGCCGGGAACTCCAACGTGGGCAACTCTTCTGTCCATTGTTGGTTCGCTGTTTCATCGTGGACGCCTACGACTCCTCGCACTGACGCCGGCGACTCCTCACGCTGCTGACCCCGGCGACTCCTCTTACTTGCTGACGCCGGCGATTCTTTACGATTGCTGACCCAGCCACTCGCCGATTTGCTTCGGTTCGAGCCCACAAGCCCATAACTCACGGTGACGTTGCTTCAGTCGCGAGGTATAAGGCTCGACCCCGACTTTTACTGATGCTCTTTCTTATTCGGGTATTGATGAGGATATGGTGCAATACTTAAAAAGGCTTGCTCGAAACGACCCTACAACAAAGGTGCCGTTTTGCCTTATCCATTTGCAGGCCTATTTGTTTGTGCTTTTTCTTTTGACGGCCAAGAAAGCAAAGATTTTCTTGATGTTGGTAGGATAATAGTTAGGGAACAATAATTCCAAGTATTGAGTAATTTAGTGTGCTAAGATCCGCTTTGCCACTGGTCACATGTCTGATCAGAGGTGGAGCTATTGTTGAATTTGCTGATTATGAGCAGTGGTTCAGTCCTGTCAGGATCAAATGGTTAATTCTTGTAACGCCCCGCCCGAAGGGGGCAGGCGCGTCACTGCCGTGGAAGTCCCAGAAGGAACATCCACAAGGCTATTTAAACTTCTTAATTAACTTATTTATAGCAGCGGAAGCTCTAATCACAGTCTAACGAAAGTTCGGGCCGGTAGTTCTAAAACATACATTGCATATGTACTTAAACCATATACAAAATGTTCTTACACATGTCTCATTCCAAAATATACATACGTACTTGTACCTATAAACATAATCATAGCGTAAACATATAGTGAGGCCTACATTCCCAACTAGGTTCTTCAAAAATGTTTCACAACTGGCTAGCTTTCTTAATGCTCTTACGATCCCTTTTTGCTTCACAACCTGAAAAATGGTGAGGTCATGAGCTCTTCGAGCCCAGTGAATAACCCTTAACTTCCCCGTTGTTACACTTTGCATATTAATCGGTTCACACATAATCACACAGTACATGTATCTTATGACATATGGATAGAACATATCATATGGCATGTACAAGGTGACAAAAGAACATTCATATGCTTCAAGAACCAAAATAAATTCATACCTTCCATATCTAATATGTTCACAAATGTCAAAAATACACACAACATATTTATGTCATGGAACGGGCAATTGCCGTAGCTTAGTCGTACTTGTCCCATACCAAGTACGATTCGAGGACTCTCGTTTTCACTTAAATCCCTAAACAAACTCTGCTGTTAGTTTATTCACTAAACCAACCATGATTGTCCCATACCAATCATGTCCTTTGGGCTCATAGTCCTCATTAGAGTTCAAAAGAAAACAAAATCTGCTAAGCAACCTAGCGGCCAGCCCATAACCATAATTGACACATACATCAAATCAACTTTATCTCAAAAATTCACATAAACACATAATATGTATCTTAAAGTCAATCACAAGCTCATAGGTGTTTTGGAAGAACCTTCAAATCCAAATCCAAAGCCCAATTTAAATCCAAAAGGATTTCCACATCATAACTAAAGTCCAAATTCAATCCAAAACCAATTTCATAACATAACCAAAGTCCAAACCCAATACAATTACCATTTTCATAACATATCCAAAGTTCACATCCAATTCCAAAGTCCAAATCCAAGCTGAAAACAACTTCATAACATATTCAAAGTCCAAATCCAAGTCAAAACCAATTTCACAACACATCACATATTCTTATCTGAATACAAAACTTTTAGTTTAGGGGAAATCAACTCATGGCTCACACAAAGAACCATCACAACACAGGGGTAATAAACATATCCTGGTGGCCCAACTACGGCTTAAACATATGGTACCAACCAATGGTGGACCAGCCGCAACTCATTCATATAGTCCCAACCAGGCACCCAACGCTCTAAAGGACGCAAACTGCCCACAACACAAATCATGAAATCGCATTCATATCCTAGTAAGTTGAGGCCGAAACCCTCCTCACTAGGGACCCACATGGCTCACACACAAACATAAGGTCGACATTCATATCCCAGGGGATTGGTTATAGCCTCTCCCACTAGGCGACCTGAACATAACGACAGTCACTACTATGGCCATAGCTCTAGAACGCTCTGTAATAGCCTCAGACAAGACATGAACCTCATTCCCCAAAAACATAACTTAAGAGAATCGTATAATCCATTGAATCACATTTTGTTTTCAATGACGCTTAATTCCACAATTTGAACAACAACGTAATCAAAACAAAGCATAATTCCATTCAAAATACTTTCACAAGTTTCCCATGCTTCATCGCACAATCAGAATTCTTAGGAAGCTCAACAATGGCCTTTTCATATTTAACTTATGGATTACACACACAACTAATCCATAATTATACTAAGCAAGGTACTTTCACTCAAAAATTCATAACTCACAGCATACACATCCAATCTTCACCAAACTTTGCAGGAAATTGACAAATAACATATAGATTCTAACATATTAATTTCATGATTTTTGCCTAGGCCAATCATTCCCAGAAATTCAGACAGTCAACCAAAATACTCAAAAATCTGTGAATTAAACTCAAAATTCATAACTTTTAGCATACACAATCAAAATTCACAACAATTTACCAGCAAACACCCCATATCATGAGGAATATACAGTAATAATTTGATAATTTTTCTCCAAGCAAACCTTTCATAACAAATTAAAACAGTAATCGAAATCAGGTACCAAAACAAGGCAGTCTCAATTGAAAATTCATAACTTCTAAAATACACATCCAAAATTCATCAAAATTTACAGGAACATTCTAGACATCCTCAGTAGTTTACAGTAAAAATTTTATGATTTATATCCAACCCAATAGTTCACAGTAATTCAAACATCATCTGACTTTTCACACACAATAACAGGGCAGTTTCAATCAAAAATTCATAACTTATAAACTACAAATCTAAAATTCGTGAAAATTTACCAGAAGTTGCCTAAAGTCATCCTTAACCTACAGTAAAAATTTCATAATTTGTCGAGCATCCAATAATTCCCAAAAAATACAAAAGTACACGAATCCTTGAAAAATCCGAAAAATTCACCATAGCTTTCTACCCTGTTGCGCATCCAAATACAAGCAATCAACCCAAAAATCCATAGTTTAGCACGTATTTGGACGAATTCACAATATATCCATCAATTCACAACATCCATAGAATTCAAAAATCACAAATAAACATACAACTTTTAAGGGTGGGTTTCTAACAATTGAATTTAGAGGTTTAGTTTACTAAGCTTTAAAACATCAAATTCATAACTTCAATTGATTCCCAAATTCGAATCATAAATCAACAAATTAATCTTGTCCTAATCAATTTTTAGGTTGAAAAAGACAAGAATTACTCACCTTAAATTGATTTTCAAAACCAAACTCTTAATCTCCTTCTCCTCCTCCTCCTCCTCCTCCTCCTCCTCTTCTTCTTCTTCTTCTTCTTCTTCTTCTTCTTCTTCTCTCTCCTCTTTCTCTGTGTGTGGGTTGGGGTTGGGGTTGGGGTTTGGGGAAGAAAGCAACAAAGCCCCCACCCCTTTTTGCTTTCACGTGAGATGAAAGAAAAAAGCACCCTTCCCTTTTCTTTTTCTTTTCCCCCTTTTTTTTGGGGGGGGGGGGTCGGTCAAACCGACTTTGACTCTTTTTTTTTTTGGGGGCTTGCACTTAGTAATTTCGGGGCGTCACAGTCTTCCCTCCTTAAAATAAGTTTCGTCCTCGAAACTTACCATCACAAATTTTCTAATCGCAATTCCCATGTCACACAAATTCACATTGCAACTCAATTCACGTAGAGCACATCTAAGGCACAGAATCACGTAGATGCACATCATCAAACATATAGTCAATCACCTGCGCACACAAGTCCTACAGGTCAAAGGTCGCAGGATTGTTGCTCTGATACCATTCTGTAACGCCCCGCCCGAAGGGGGCAGGCGCGTCACTACCGTGGAAGTCCCAGAAAGAACATCCACAAGGCTATTTAAACTTCTTAATTAACTTATTGATAGCAGCGGAAGCCCTAATCACAGTCTAACGAAAGTTCGGGCCGGTAGTTCTAAAACATACATTGCATATGTACTTAAACCATATACAAAATGTTCTTATACATGTCTCATTCCAAAATATACATACATACTTGTGCCTATAAACATAATCATAGCGTAAACATACAGCGAGTCCTACATTCCCAACTAGGTTCTTCAAAAGTGTTTCACAACTGGCTAGCTTTCTTAATGCTCTTACGATCCCTTTTTGCTTCACAACCTGAAAAATGGTGAGGTCATGAGCTCCTTGAACCCAGTGAATAACCCTTAACTTCCCCGTTGTTACACTTTGCACATTAATCGGTTCACATATAATCACACAGTATATGTATCTCATGACATATGGACAGAACATATCATATGGCATGTACAAGGTGACAAAAGAACATTCATATGCTTCAAGAACCAAAATAAATTCATGCCTTCCATATCTAATATGTTCACAAATGTCAAAAATACACACAACATATTTATGTCATGGAACGGGCAATTAGCGTAGTTTAGTCGTACTTGTCCTATATCAAGTACGATTCAAGGACTCTCGTTTTCACTTAAATTTCTAAACAAACTCTGCTGTTAGTTTATTCACTAAACTAACCATGATTGTCCCATACCAATCATGTCTTTTGGGCTCATAGTCCTCACTAGAGTTCAAAAGAAAACAAAATCTGCTAAGCAACCTAGCGGCCAGCCCATAACCATAATTGACACATACATCAAATCAACTTTATCTCAAAAATTCACATAAACACATAATATGTATCTTAAAGTCAATCACAAGCTCATAGGTGTTTTGGAAGAACCTTCAAATCCAAATCCAAAGCCCAATTTAAATCCAAAAGGATTTCCACATCATAACTAAAGTCCAAATTCAATCCAAAACCAATTTCATAACATAACCAAAGTCCAAACCCAATGCAATTACCATTTTCATAACATATCCAAAGTTCACATCCAATTCTAAAGTCCAAATCCAAGCTGAAAACAACTTCATAACATATCCAAGTCCAAATCTAAGCCAAAACCAATTTCACAACATATCACATATTCTTATCTGAATGCAAAACTTTTAGTTTAGGGGAAATCAACTCATGGCTCACACAAAGAACCATCACAACACAGGGGTGACAAACATATCCTGGTGGCCCAGCTACGGCTCAAACATATGGTACCAACCAATGGTGGACCAGCCGCAACTCATTCATATAGTCCCAACTAGGCACCCAACGCTCTGAAGGACGCAAACTGCCCACAATACAAACCATGGAATCGCATTCATATCTTAGTAAGTTGAGGCCGAAACCCTCCTCACTAGGGACCCACATGGCTCACACACAAACATAAGGTCGACATTCATATCCTAGGGGATTGGTTATAACCTCTCCCACTAGGCGACCTGAATATAACAACAGTCACTACTATGGCCATAGCTCTAGAATGCTCTGTAATAGCCTCAGACAAGACATGAACCTCATTCCCCAAAAACATAACTTAAGAAAATCGTATAATCCATTGAATCACATTTTATTTTCAATGATGCTTAATTCCACAATTTGAACAAAAATGTAATCAAAACAAAGCATAATTCCATTCAAAATACTTTCACAAGTTTCCCATGCTTTATCGAACAATCAAAATTCTTAGGACACTCAACAATGGCCTTTTCATATTTGATTTATGGATTACACACACAAATAATCCATAATTATACAAAGCAAGGTACTTTAACTCAAAATTTCATAACTCACAGCATACACATCCAATCTTCACCAAACTTTGCAGGAAATTGAAAAATAACATATAGATTCTAACATATTAATTTCATGATTTTTTCCTAGGCCAATCATTCCCAGAAATTCAAACAGTCAACCAAAATACTCAAAAATCTGTGAATTAAACTCAAAATTCATAACTTTTAGCATACACAATCAAAATTCACAACAATTTACCAGCAAACACCCCATATCATGAGGAATATACAGTAATAATTTGATAATTTTTCTCCAAGCAAACCTTTCATAACAAATTAAAACAATAACTGAAATCAGGTACCAAAACAAGGCAGTCTCAATCGAAAATTCATAACTTCTAAAATACACATCCAAAATTCATCAAAATTTACAGGAACATTCCAGACATCCTCAGACATTTACAGTAAAAATTTCATGATTTATATCTAACCCAATAATTCACAATAATTCAAACATCATCTGACTTTTTCCACACAATAACAGGGCAATTTCAATCAAAAATTCATAACTTATAAACTACAAATCTAAAATTCATGAAAATTTACCAGAAGTTGCCTAATTCATGGTTAACTGACAGTAAAAATTTCATAATTTTTTGAGCATCCAATAATTCCCAAAAAATCCAATAGTACACGAATCCTTGAAAAATCGAAAAAATTCACCATAGCTTTCTACTCTCTTACGCATCCAAATACAAGCAATCAACCCAAAAATCCATAGTTTAGCACGTATTTGGATGAATTCACAATATATCCATCAATTCACGACATCGATAGAATTCAAAAATCACAAATAAACATACAACTTTTAAGGGTGGGTTTCTAACAATTGAATTTAGAGGTTTAGTCTACTAAGCTTTAAAACATCAAATTCATAACTTCAATTGATTCCCAAATTCGAATCATAAATCAACAAATTAATCTTGCCCTAATCAATTTTTAGGTTGAAAAAGACAAGAATTACTCACCTTGAATTGATTTCCAAAACCAAACTCTTAATCTCGTTCTCCTTCTCCTCCTCCTCCTCCTCCTCCTCCTCTTCTTCTTCTTCTTCTTCTTCTTCTTCTTCTTCTCTCCTCTTTCTCTGTGCGTGGGTTGGGGTTGGGGTTTGGGGAAGAAAGCAACAAAGCCCCCACCCCTTTTTGCTTTCACGTGAGATGAAAGAAAAAAGCACCCTTCCCTTTTCTTTTTCTTTTCCCCCTTTTTTTGGGGGGGGGGTCGGTCAAACCGACTTTAACTCTTTTTTTTTTCTGGGGCTTGCACTCAGTAATTTCGGGGCGTCACAATTTTTAGGATTTTCCCCCCTTTTTCTTTGTTTTTGAAGTCATTAGTGGACTAGAATGGGTAATAATGGATTCAGGCATTTGGATTGGGTGGATCAGGTATGGGGGTTGGTTAACGAGGTCAATGTTGAGATTCTGGAAGGCATTTATCATGCTACGAATCTCATGAAAGATGTCCCCTACAGTGGGCTTTGTTTAGTTGGTACAATGATTATGTTAAGAGTGTCATTCTTCGTAACAGGCTAAGATTAAGCCAATTTCTTAACTAAAGTCCATGCTAAAACGGCATTACTCAAATTCGGAAATGTGCAATTGGTGTGCAGAGTATCTGTTGGTATGTTGAATATGTGACACGGTAGTCTAGTCTAAACTTAAATAGAGGAATGCATAGCACTTTTGAAAATTTTTAAATAATATTGTGCTTTTGTTTGGGTTGATTCTTCTATTGTCGATAACTATTGTACTACAGGTTTGATTTTGTGTTGATGTATTCGTTGAAAAAAATAGTTCCGACTTGAATGGATGGCCTACTGGCTGTAGATGTTTCGAGTCATCAGGTGTGTGAAAGAATAGAATTACCAACAGATTGCAACTTGATGGAAATTCTTTTTTGGCGGTATATAGTAGTACCAACATATGTTCTTGTTGGAGAATATTTAAAAGGCGGGAAAAAGAAAGAATTACCAACAGATACAGTACGTTGGTAAATAATTTATGCAACCAGTTAATTTAGCACCAACAGAAGCAGTTGATGGTAATACTTGTCATCACCAACATCTTATGTCTCTGTTGGTAACACGATGACGTTCACCAATAGACTCAGCCTGTTGGTATTACGGAGTAATTGCAGCAGATTACAATATCTATTGGTAAAACTAATACCATCGCCCCTTTCTACCAACAGTCTAGCAACAGACCAATATTTGTTGGTATAAGGTTTTACCAACAGCAAATGTACTTATTATAACAGAACTATCCATATTGGTAAAAATCACTTTTTTTGTATTGCAAGTGGCATTTTATCCAAGATACCTTGGATTATTTTGGATTCTCTTGTGAATTGAATAAGTTGATTATGAGTTATGTTACTACTAGTACTATGCAAGTCTTATGGAATGGGCAACCAGGCTTTAATTTTAAACCTTCTCATGGATTAAGGCAGGGTGATTCCCTATCCCTATACATCTTTGCTCTTTGTATGGAGAGCCTATCTTGACTTATATCGGATGAAGTTAATAAAAAAATGGATTCTCTTTAAGCTTCGTCAGTTTCAAGCGTCACATGTTTTCTATGCGGATGATATTATTCTTTTTGGGGTAACCACCACGGAAAATCTAGGAAATATGATTGCTACCCTAAAGAAATTTGGGCAAGTCTCCGGTCTTGAGATCAGTATTCTTAAGTCACGACTTATTTTCCCTGAGGCACTTCATTATTGCCTTCATAAGATTTTATCCCGCTCAGTTCATATTCCTGCCTCAACTTCCTTTGGAAAATATTTGGGCATTCCACTCGTTACTCATAAGCCTAAAAAAGCTGATGATGAGGATTTACTTTTGAGGTTTAATAAGATATTAGCGGGTTGGCAAACTAAATTTGTGAATTTTGCGGGATGAACCACTCTTATTAAAGCCGTTTTTTTAATCAGCGTTACCGGTCTATCATATACAAACTACTTAACTTCCTCCTAAAATTGTTGAAAGTATGGAACAAGTTATGAGACGATTCATTTGGAATAAACCTAGTAATGGTAGATTTCTAGCCAAGTTGGATGGATAACTATTTGTCTCCCCACTAACAAGGGTTGATTATGGATAAAGAACCTAGCACAATGGAATAAAGCTTTCCTGCTTAAATTGCTTTGGGTATGCTACCAAAAGAAAAATATTCCTTGGATTCAGCTCGTGTTGTCTAAATACCTTTTTAAATCTAAAGTTAAGTTCACAGAATCAAAAGCTCATTATTCACCCTTTTAGAAAAGCCCATGCTCTCTTAAATCTGATCTCCTCCAAAACCTTTACATCAAGATTGGAATGGGAAGTCCATGTCATTTTGGTTTGAGAAATGGTTACCAGTAGGTCCACTGGCTATTCAGATGTCCTAAGACCCTCCTAATATCTGTTCTCATGCTCGAGTTATTTTATTCATGACAGTCAATGGGAATCCTACTAAATTACATAAATGAGTCCTAGATGAACTTGCTAAGCAAATTCTCCAGGCTCCAATCTCAAAAGATCCTTTACTAGATGATTTTTTGGTGTGGGACTCTGGTAAAGGAACCCCCTTTTCCATTGCTAATGTTTATAAAGCTATTAACCCGGTTTCATCGCCCTCCCTTCATTTTTCCAAGGAGATCTGGAATCTTAAAGTACCTGCTCAAGTGAAGTTTAATCTATGGACATTAAGTAATAATTCTCTTCCAGTAACTGCCAGATTAGCTCGTTATATTCCCTTTATTGATGCTTGCTGTGTTATTTGTGGATTTGAAGTGGAAGATGATGTACATCTATTTGCAGATTGTCCTTTTGGTTGTGCTATATAGACACCTTTCCTTCCTCCCCCATCTGCTCATAATTACCTGATGTTCTTATCTCTTAAATGGAAAAACCGGCTGTGTTTTA
>JAKOGI010000242.1:72500-85000 GCA_029747015.1 Carnegiea gigantea | reverse complement strand
GGATAGGGTCATCTGGAGAGATTGAATTTGCTGAAAAACTAACGCCACTAACTCAGGATCTATCGGGAAAGTAGATTGTAGTACTCCATGATTCCCAAATATCATTGGAATAATTATAATAGTAGTCGACGCAAGCTGCATTTCACTCATTGAACTATTTTTCTTGAACATGACAATTTATTTTTTCTTGGATATCATAAGGACATCTTAGGTAATTAATTTGTAACTCTAAAAGGCTAAATCTTTGAACTATTAGGTAGGTAGAAGACAGCAGACCAAACCATAATCTATTTTTTGTATGGTATTCCAAAATATCCATAAGGATTCTACTAGAAGGAAAAACCTGTTCTAGTAGTAATGAGATTTTATTTTGGATTTCCTCCTTTTCAGGCAGGAGTTCTGCTTTGATGATCATCATTTACGAGATCTCGAGTTAAACTATCTGTCAGAGAGCTCTTTGATTCCTGTGTATGCTCAATAGAGAAAGAAAACCGGTTAAGCTATAATTGCTAATGCAGGAGTCGCTCTTGCACTTGCATATTTGATAAATTCTTTTTCACAGAATTAAGCATTCCTTTACAATCAGTTTGAATAAGAAAATATCTTAGGGTTAAAAAGATTAGGAACTTTTCAATTTCCTTTATGAATGCAAGGATTTTTACACCATCGTAGGATAGTTGCATTCTTCTTTCTTAAAACTTCTACTGTAATTTGCAGAATTTTTCTCCTTCTGTGATTTTGAGTACTGCACTCTAGTGCTAATTGTTGGTATCTGTTTCAAGAATTAAATCATCTCCTTCATTGGGAAAATTAAGAACAAGAAGATTTTTACACATCCTTTTGAAATTATGAACAATCTTTGAATTACCAGTGGTCCATGTCTAACTTATTTCTTTCTTGAGTTTCTTCTGCAATGGTTTTCTTAATTTAGTTAGACTTTTAATGAAATCTGAAACATAGGTAAGACATCCAAGAAATATTTTCGATTGCTTCCTATCTTCAATCTTTTTAGGGATTTTTTAAATTTTTTCTAGAATATATTTTTGTAGGATGATTTGTCCAACTTTTATATCTAGATCTAAAAATTCAATTTTTTGTTCAGCATACATTTACTTATTCTTACCAAAAATAATACTATGATCAATGCACCTTTGGGTGATGGCTAAGATATCATCCTTCTGCTATTCTATGGTCTTGAAAAAGACAATGATATCATCGATGCAGACTAAACAGCAGCGACTAAGATCTTTAAAGATATTATATATTCTTCTTTGAAATATTTGGAGTGCAATTTTAAGACCAAATGGCATTACTATCCACTCATAATATTCTTAAGGGGTACTAAAAGCAGTTAAAAGGATGCTTTCTTCGTCCATTTTTATGTGCAAATATCTTCTTTTGCAATCCATTTTTGAGAACCAAGAGGTTTATTAAATTTTATTAAAAAGAACTATTTTGTTAGAAATATACTATCCGTCAAAGACAGTGTTGTCATTAAGGTTTTTGTAATTAATTACCACTCTAGTATTTCCCCTTTTTTTAGCATGATTTCGTACCATAAAAACAGGACTAGTGTGAGGACTCTTACTATTTTTTATTAGCCCTTTATCTAATAGCTCTTTAATTTGCTTATCAAATTTTTGGATATCCTAGCATCTATACACCATTTGTTTGACTCAGACAATGGTGCTAGAATATAACAAAGTGATTTTTGTAAATGTCTTATCCTTATCCCAAAATTTTAGAAGATTATCAAAGGACAGTTCTTTGTGTAATTGCTCATATTGTTTAGTAATTTGTTCTATAATAGATAACTCAAGTAGTGAGAATATTAATGCAATCTCACGTTGTGCAGATATTACTTTCTCAACATGCTGCTTGTGCGTAAACTCAATATTCTGATGAGTATAAGCCTTATTTAACTTATCAATGAAAACTGAGTGACCATTTGTTATGAATATTATTTGGTTTATTGTTCAACATGAAATTATTACATTTTTATACCTTTTTATTATCTAATATTTGCTCGGAATAAATTACTAAATTAGAATATTAATGTTATTTTTCTTATTTTGTAGGAATTTTGAACATTTGAAAAATAGTCAAGAGTTGGATCAAGAAAAGAAGCAAAGAAAAAGGAAGACAAGAATTGAGCCCAAACAAGCTATGCGGCCCAAACGTCCCTCCCTCTTTTCTTTTCGTTTTCTTTCCTTTGCACTCTCTCCTTGTCTTCGGGCCAATGACCAGACCAGGCCAACTCCTTTCTTGGCCCAACACCTACTCCCTTTCCACTTTCTTCTTTCTCTCATGTCTGGGCCGGTCCCTTCCTTTCCTTTTCCCTGGCCCAGCTCGGCTCACACACACCCAGCCCCTCTCCCAGCCCAGACTCCCTCTCTTTCTCCCCATCTCACTTAATTTTCCCATGTGCTAAGCACATGACTCACAGCCCCATCCCCTCTACTTCTTCTTCCTCTTCATTCCACGACAAGCCCAGAAGTCGCAGAGCAAAAACAGAGCATGGCTGGCTGCCTTTTCATCTTCCTCATTCTCGTTCGTTACTCTCTCTCTGAACATTTAATCCATCATCATTATCATCCTTCATTCATTAGTTACAGAGTTGATTGAAGGGAAATGAAGAGGGGGAGGGGACGACGTTCCTCAAGGGGCTTTTAATGGAAGTCGAAGCAGAGCAGCAGGGTGTGGAAAAAATTAGCTTTAGTTCTCAGTTTTAATTCTTGTTTTTTTAGTTCTTAGTATGCTTGGCTTTTGAATTCAACCAAAATAAATTGTAGCCAGATTTCAGTTGTTTAAAAGCAAATTGTGCTCGTTCCATTTCACTGCCCAGATTCGATTTTGATTATATGTTGTCGAGATCGCAATTCAGCTTCACAGTTGCTTGAATCTTCATGGTTTCGTGAGCCCTTTATTGGTTTCGTTCGAAATCCCGATTTATCGTTCTCGCTTTCTGCCTTTCGTTCTTTCCTTTGTTTTTCTCCAGTTTTGTTGCCGAGTGTTTTTTTTTTAAAATCGAATTACTTCAGCCTAGTGTTAGTGTATTTAAACAAGTTGCAGTTTAGTGCCTCTTGCTTTGGGTAATGCTTGATACTCATCATACTTGATTACTTTAGCATTTAATTTTACTTTTTAGTTTAGAATTTTTGGTAACCAAATTTTACAACCATCCCTGAGGACGATACCCGTAATTCGTACAACAGACAACTGTATACTTGCGGAAATTACAACAAGTTTTTAGCGCCGTTGCCGGGGATGGCGTTGTGAAATTTGGTTACACCGAGTCGTAGTTTGATTATTAGAGTTGTTAGAGTCGCTTTCGTTTTCGTTGTTGTTAGAGTCGTTATTTATTTTTTTTGTTTTAGTAGTTTAGTTTAGTTTTAATTTTGAATTTAGTTTATATTTTGATTTTGATTTTTGTTTTTGTTAAGATTAGATTAATTTTAATTTTTAGATGCTTTCATTGTTAAAAAAACAGTACTAATTAGGTTGGTTTTTGTGCAGTGAAAGAAGCAAGGTAGAACTGATCCCGGAAAAAAAAAAAATTCATTGCAGATTTTTCCTTAAATTCAACATTCTGTTTGAATTTTCTGGACTTGTTCTAGTATGATTTCTACTATTTTAATATTTTTCCTAGATTCAGCATAATTTTTAGAGTGTGTGTGAATTTTTGTGGAATTTTTGGAGCTTTCATGATTTTTCTGTGAATTTTAGAATTACTATTTTGTTTGCATTTTTCTGCACTAATCAGGGACAGAAAAAATTCGGGAAAAATTATATTTATGTCCTTTGTGATTGTATGGATTTTTCTGTATATTTATTTTTAATTTTAGGAGTCTTAGTTTCTGTTTAAATTTTATTCTTAGAATTAGGGTGCTTAGGTGTAGTTTTATTTCTTATTTTTTTTAGTTTCTTTGTGTTTGTGCTTTTGATTTTTGTTTTGTTTATTTTCTGTTTTAATAGTGTTTTTAGTTTTATCATTCATTTTGCTGTTTTGCAATTGATCAAAAAAAAAATCAAAAAAAAAATTTTGGTGAGGGTGTGGGATTTATATGACTGGTTAGGTTAGAAATCCTGAAAATCATAGACTTTTTAGAAGTGAACCCGACCCTGACTTAGAACCCGAATCTGAACTCAAGCTTGAATTAGAAGAAATGGCACAAGAAAGACCTTTGAGTGAGATTTTCTACCCTCCTAGGACCGCTTTGCCATCTTACTTCACTATACCTGATCTTGGACCCAATGTGACCTTCGAATTAAGACCTCACTATACTCAGATGCTCCCTAAATTCACTGGCTTAGAGGATGCTTATTTGTTTTTGAGGGAATTTGAAGAAGTATGTTCTATGATGCATTTTCCTAATATTTCCATTGATGTTGTGCGCATGAAATTAATTCCTTTTGCTTTGAAAGATTATGCTAAATGTTGGATGTATGGCTTGGCTGCTAATTCTGTAACTTCTTGGAATGATTTTGTGAAATTGTTCTTAAGAAAATATTTTTCTAATGCCAAGACTGTTAAGCTAAGGAATGAGATTAATCAATTTGTGCAACTTGATAGGGAATCATTCTGGAAATATTTTGATAGGTTCAAGAATTTGTTGGCCCAGTGTCCCCATCATGGTATAGACCAGGCATGTTTATGCCAGATTGTTTATGAAGGACTTGACCAACAGACTAGGACCATGGTAGAGTCTATGTGTCAGGGTGGCTTTCTTTCTAAGAACGCCACAGATGCTTGGGAATTTCTAGAGGACTTAGCTGAGAAAACTATGCAGTGGGAAACCGCTCGGGATGACAGCTTAAGTTCTAGGATTGTAAGGGGTGGGTTACATTCTATTTCTGATGTGAGTTCCCTTGAGTCTAAGGTTGCTGCTTTAGAAAACATGTTAAAGGGATTGACTCCACAAATGACTCAGTTACCCCAGACCTCTTCAGCTTCTTGCTCTCATTGTCAGGCCTTAGATCATACATTGAGTGTTTGTCCCTATTTTGCTCACCAGTTAGTAACTAGGCAAGAACAAGCGAGTATGGCCTTTCAGAGACCTAAGAACGACCCTTTCTCGCCTTTTTACAATCTAGGGTGGAGAAATCACCCTAACTTCTCCTGGAGTAATGGACCAAATGCTACGGTTCCTAACTCCCAGTCCGTCTCTTACCCTTCTAGTTCCTTTCAGAGACCGATTTTTCTAGGTGTACCTAATACACTTAGACCTCCACCTCCTGTAGCTCAAGTTCAACCTCCTCCTGGTTATAGTGATATTGATAAAATGGAGAGGAGAATTAATAATAACGTGGAGAGAATGATTAATGCTAACATGGAAAGAATGATGAGAATGATGACCGAACAGTTTTCCCAGTTAGCATCATCTTCTAGGGAGCCAGGTACCTTTCCAAGTCAGCCTGAGGTGAACCCTAAGGGTCATGCCTCTTCATCTTCTGGTAACCCTAGTGAGGCTGTGAGGAAAGTGAATGCAGTAATATCTCTTCGTTCTGGTCGAGAGATTGATAACCAGGTTAGAAGTCCTAATGAGCCCTGCAGGTATCCTCACCAATTCTTTGAGAAATCTTCTTCCTCTTCTTCACCGTCTGGCTCATCCAGTGAGTCAGGGGATGCTACTGATGGTGTCCCCAATGATTCTGATACTTCTCACCATCCTCTTGAGTCACCATCTAAAAAACATGAGCTTGAAAAGAAAGACACCTCTGAGTCAGTTGACCATTCTCCTTCTAAGGGTCATTCTTCTTCTTCTTCTTCTTCTTCTTCTTCTTCTTCTTCTTCTGAAAAAGTCCATATGCCTTTGCCTCCTTTTCCCCATAGGCTTAAGAAGAAAGACCAAGCCCATGTTGAGAAGATGAGAGAGACCTTCTCTCAAGTCAAGATCAACATTCCTTTACTCGATACTATTCAGCAGATGCCTCTATATGCTAGGTTTTTAAAGGATGTGTGCACAACCAAGAGAGCTAATAATGTCCCTAAAAAGGCTTTCTTAACCTCTAGTGCGAGTTCCATTCTATCTCATCAGATCCCGGTGAAGTATAAGGACCCCGGTTGCCCTACTATTTCTATAGTTATAGGGGACCAACTTATTCATAGAGCTTTGCTTGATTTAGGGGCCAGTGTCAAGTTGATTCCCTTCACTGAGTATGAGAGACTAGAGTTAGGTGAGCTTAAGCCTACTAAGATGATCATTCAATTAGCAGATAGGTCGACCAGATTGCCTAGGGGGGATAGTTGAGGATGTGCTGATCCGAGTGGGTGAATTCATTTACCCTGTGGACTTTGTTGTGATTGAAACTGAGGCAGTGTCTAACTTTGCTAGTCAAATCCCCGTGATTCTATGGCATCCTTTCTTGGCCACTGCCAATGCCCTCATTAATTGCAGGAATGGCATGATGAGACTGTCTTTTGGTAACATGACTGTAGAGTTGAACATTTTTAACCTGCAAAGGCAGCCCTCTGGTTTCGATGATATGGAGTTCTCTACTCTTCACTGGGTAGAGGATTCTATACTTGATGATGCTTGTGATGATGTGTTTGCTGTTGAGTATGAGTCTTTTCTTATGAATGATGAGCCTGAGTATGATGCTTTTGAGTTTGATGATTTATGCTCTATTGCGGATGGTTTGCTCACTGCTGCTTCTGAATCTGCTTCTGAAACTGTTTTCCCTCCTGCTCTTGAACTGAAACCCCTTCCTGATTCTCTTAAGTATACATTTCTAGGCCCCAATGAATCTTTGCCTGTCATTATTACATCTGACCTAGATGGGGACCAAGAGACTGAGTTGATTGCCTTACTTAGAGAGAACAAGGAAGCCCTGGGTTGGACCTCAGGGGATATTAAGGGTATTAGTCCTTCCATTGTGCAACATAGGATTCATCTAGAGGACAATGCTAAGCCCTACCGTGACCGTCAAAGGCATTTGAACCTACTCTTCAGGAAGTGGTTAGGAAAGAAGTGCTAAAGTGGTTGGACCATAGGATCATTTACCCAATTTCTAATAGTGAGTGGGTTAGCCCCATTCAAGTTGTTCCTAAGAAGACTGGGATTACCGTGATCAGGAATGACAAGAACGAGTTAGTCCCTACTCGTGTGCAATATGGGTGGCATGTTTGCATAGATTATAGAAAATTGAATGCTGGCACTAGGAAAGACCACTTTTCCCTTCCTTTCTTGGACCAGATGTTAGAGAGGTTGGCTGGACATTCCTTCTATTGCTTTTTAGATGGATACTCTGGCTATACTCAGATCTCTATTGCTCCTGAGGATCAGGAGAAGACTACTTTTACCTGTCCATTTGGAACCTATGCCTTTAGACGTATGCCTTTTGGACTGTGCAATGCCCCTGCTACCTTTCAGCGTTGCACGATTTCTATTTTCTCGGATTTAGTTGAACACTGCTTGGAAATTTTCATGGATGACTTCTCTGTGTTTGGGTCTTCCTTTGATGACTATTTGTCTCATCTGAGAAAAAGTGTTGGAAAGGTGTAGGGAGAAAAATTTGACTCTGAATTGGGAGAAATGCCATTTTATGGTTAGGAAGGGAATAGTCTTAAGCCATGTTATTTCTAAAGATGGGGTTGAGGTTGATAACGCTAAGACTGATTTGATTATTAATCTTCCCTCTCCCACTTGTGTGAAAGAAGTGAGGTCTTTTCTTGGACATGCTAGCTTCTATCGTCGCTTCATTAAGGACTTTAGTAAGATTGCAAAGCCCTTGTCTAACCTGCTAGCTAAAGATGTGCCTTTTTATTTTTCTGATGAATGTCTTGAGGCATTTTCTAAGTTTAAGGAGGCCTTAACTTCTGCTCCTGTTCTTCATCCTCCCATCTGGGGAGAACCTTTTGAATTGATGTGTGATGCTTCTGATTATGCTATTGGGGTTGTTTTAGGACAGCGTGTTGATAAAAAGCCCCATGTAATTTATTATGCTAGTCACACTTTGAATGATGCCCAATTGAACTATACTGTGACTGAGAAAGAATTTTTGGCTGTGATTTTTGGGTTTGAGAAGTTTAGACCTTATCTGATTGGGTCTCATGTGATTGTCTACATTGACCACTCTGCTCTTAAGCATCTTCTTTCTAAGAAGGATGCTAAGCCTAGACTTGTTAGATGGATATTGTTGTTGCAAGAGTTTGACTGTGAAATCAGGGACAAGAAAGGTTCTGAAAACCTTGTAGCTGATCATTTGTCTAGAATTCTATCAGATAGAGAGAGTGAGTCCATTGTTTCTGAGTGCTTTCTTGATGAGCAGTTGTATGCTGTCTACCCCGATCCTTGGTATGCTGATATTGTTAACTACCTCGTTGTTGGCAGGATTCCTGAGAGTTGGACTAAGAATGATAGGGATAGGTTCTTCCACGTTGTGAAATTCTTTGTCTGGGATGATCCTTATTTGTTTAAGTATTGTTCTGACCAAATATTTAGGAGATGTATTCCCGACTATGAGGTGAGAAGTGTCCTTTGTTTCTGCCATGACCAGGCATGTGGGGGGCATTTTAGTGGTAGGAAAATTGCAACCAAAGTTCTTCAAAGTGGTTTTTACTGGCCTACTCTATTTAGGGATGCTTATGAGTACTGTAAGAGTTGCCCTAGGTGCCAGCAGTTGGGTAGAATTAGCAGGCGGGATATGATGCCACTGAGTCCTATCATTGTAGTGGAAGTTTTTGATGTGTGGGGTATAGACTTCATGGGACCATTTCCTTCATCTTTTGGGAATGAGTATATTTTGCTAGCTGTGGACTATGTGTCTAAATGGGTTGAAGCCATCCCTTTTAGGATTAATGATGCTAAAGTTGTTGTAAAGTTCTTAAGGGAGAACATCTTTGTTAGATTTGATATGCCCCGTGCTATTATTAGTGATCAGGATACCCATTTCACTAATAGTTCTCTTGATGCCTTACTGAATAGGTATTCTATTGTCCATAGACTTGCTACCCCCTATCATCCCTAGACCAGTGGTCAGGTTGAGGTGTCCAATCGGCAAATTAAGCAGATTCTTGAAAAGACCGTGAGCAGGAATAGAAAGGATTGGGCTGATAAACTCGTAGATGCTCTTTGGGCTTATAGGACGGTTTTCAAAACTCCTTTAGGTATGTCATCTTATAGGGTTGTTTATGGCAAGCCTTCTCATCTCCCTGTGGAAATAGAACATAGAGCTTGCTGGGCCATTAAGAAACTGAACTATGACTTGACTGAGGCTGGAGAAGAGCGTAAACTGCAACTGAATGAGCTTGATGAGATTAGAGTTGAGGCTTATGAGAGTGCTCGTTCTTACAAAGAAAGGGCGAAGTTGTTTCATGATAGGCATATCATTCGGAAAGAGTTTGCTCCAGGCATGAAAGTGCTCTTGTATGACTCTAGGCTTCATTTGTTTCCAGGGAAGTTAAGATCCCGATGGACTGGTCCTTACATTATCTCACGTGTTTTCCCTTATGGTGCAGTCGAAATTCAGGACCGTGATAGTGGTGCTACTTTTAAGTTGAATGGCCAAAGATTGAAACAATTTCTGGAGTTGCCTAGCAAGGAAGATGTGGAGTGTCTGATACTCCGCGAGCCAAGTCCTGCTCAGTGATGTGTTGAGATGATAGCTCGGGTGTACCTAGCACCCGACCTGGTTTGCTAAAGAACTTCTTTTCGTCCCTTCTCTCTTTTACTCTTTTTCTCTTTTTCCCTTTTCTTTCCTTTTGTATAGTTGGTTCTTTTTGTTCTTCTTTTTGTATATATGTTGATTATTTGATTTTGAGTTGTTTTTGTTTGTTTTCTTTTCCAGTTTTGTTTTTGTGGTTTTATGTTTCTTTCTACTCCCAATGAGGACATTGCTCGGAATAGGTGTGGGGGTGGGGAAATTCTGCTTCAAAAAGATTTTTGTTTATTTTTGGGAACGTTTTGTACTATTCTAATCAGCTTAAATCCCCTGTACTTGATTTTTAGCTTACAGATACGCATAATGTGTATGTTGGGTCTCTGTCCTCAATGTGTCATTCTTAGCTCTAATTCTAACCCCGATTGTTCATGATGGCTGTGTGATCCAATCCCTATCTCTTTCATTCTCATTGTCTTAAGGTCTTAGTTTTCCATGATTGGCTCTCCCACTTGTGTAGGCACAATTACTTTGATTTTTGTCTTGAAAAACAAGGAAAAAAGAAAAAAAAAAGGAAAAAAAAACTGAAAGAAAAGAGAGAATTGAAAAGAAGAATTTGAAAAAAGAAATGAAATAAAATTTGGAATGACAAGCAACCCTTTGAGGCATGCGCTACTGGGTGGTACCCTTTGAGGCAATATTGCTACTGGAAAAGCTTGCTTCCAATATTTGTAATTCAATAAGTAATTTGTGTCAGTCAAGTGGGATCGAGTTTGATTTTGGTAAATCTGAGCCTTAGGATGATGATACACATATACACGAGCACACGGAAGGATTCAAAGCTTTAGTGTATAAGTGGGGTGAAAAATTAGTGCTTTAATGTCATTCATGGGGTACGGAGTCTTGATGTATACATTTTATTTATATGCAGGCGAATATCTTTGCTACATGGGTGCTTTAGTTGATTAGAATGTGTATATATCTTTCCCCAGTTTTGTACACATTATTTTTGAAAAAAAAACAAGAAGAAAAGATTTTCGAGTTAGGATTTTGTTTTATTTTCTTTTTCTAGGATTTTTAATTTTGTTTTACTCGAGGACGAGCAAAACTTAGGTGACGGGGTACTTGTTCAACCTGAAATTATTACATTTTTATACCCTTTTATTATCTAATATTTGCTCAAAATAAATTATTAAATTAGAATATTAATGTTATTTTTCTTATTTTGTAGGAATTTTGAACATTTGAAAAATAGTCAAGAGTTGGATCAAGAAAAGAAGCAAAGAAAAAGGAAGACAAGAATCGAGCCCAAACAAGCTATGCGGCCCAAACGTCCCTCCCTCTTTTCTTTTCTTTTTCTTTCCTTTGCACTCTCTCCTTGTCTTCAGGCCAATGACCAGACCAGGCCAACTCCTTTCTCGGCCCAACACCTACTCCCTTTCCACTTTCTTCTTTCTCTCATGTCTGGGCCGGTCCCTTCCTTTCCTTTTCCTTGGCCCAGCTCGGCTCACACACACCCAGCCCCTCTCCCAGCCCAGACTCCCTCTCTTTCTCCCCATCTCGCTTAATTTTCCCATGTGGCAAGCACATGACTCACAGCCCCATCCCCTCTACTTCTTCTTCCTCTTCATTCCACGACAAGCCCAGAAGTCCCAGAGCAAAAACAGAGCATGGCTGGCTGCCTTTTCATCTTCCCCATTCTCGTTCATTACTCTCTCTCTGAACATTTAATCCATCATCATTATCGTCATTCATTCATTAGTTACAGAGTTGATTGAAGGGAAATGATAAGGGGGAGGGGACGACGTTCCTCAAGGGGCTTTTAATGGAAGTCGAAGCAGAGCAGCAGGGTGTGGAAAAAATTAGCTTCAGTTCTCAATTTTAATTCTTGTTTTTTTAGTTCTTAGTATGCTTGGCTTTTGAATTCAACCAAAATAAATTGTAGCCAGATTTCAGTTGTTTAAAAGCAAATTGTGCTCGTTACATTTCACTGCCCAGATTCGATTTTGATTATATGTTGTCGAGATCGCAATTCAGCTTCACAGTTGCTTGAATCTTCATGGTTTCGTGAGCCCTTTATTGGTTTCGTTCGAAATCCCGATTTATCGTTCTCACTTTCTTCCTTTCGTTCTTTCCTTTGTTTTTCTCCAGTTTTGTTGCCGAGTGTTTTTTTTTTTTTTTAAATCGAATTACTTCAGCCTAGTGTTAGTGTATTTAAACAAGTTGCAGTTTAGTGCCTCTTGCTTTGGGTAATGCTTGATACTCATCGTACTTGATTACTTTAGCATTTAATTTTACTTTTTAGTTTAGAATTTTTGGTAACCAAATTTTACAACCATCCCTGAGGACGATACCCGTAATTCGTACAACAGACAACCATATACTTGCGGAAATCACAACATTTATAGTCTATATGCATGGAGAATATAACATCTGAAAATTATGTCCAATAATCACATCATGAGAAAGTTGATCAGTAACCCATAGAACTAGTATAATGCATTGAACCCCTCCTATTTCTATAGTCAACCCTTCTATGGCTTCGTTCATAATGCTATTATCAACTATCCTAACTTGTAAAGGATTCTTGGCCTTTTTTCACATATTTTTTTCAAAACAGACTGAACAATCGCTATCAATATAGGTACACAATTCGTATCTATTATCCCTCTAAACATACATTTATTAGGATATAGATGCCATTAGGGTTGGTATTGGTGATTTCATAGTATATCTCCATAGTTATATTTTTGATTAATTCATCTTCATAGATTGACTCACTAACAGTTTTTATTTTGTACCAATGGCTTTTCTATTTAGACTCATACTTCGATCTACACTATGTCTTATAGGTTCAAAATTCATTCTATTTATTTTACTAGTCATGCTAATTGTATCTT
>JAKOGI010000242.1:0-67500 GCA_029747015.1 Carnegiea gigantea | reverse complement strand
CTTTTCCAACACCATCATTCATATATGATAAATAAGCTAAAATGTGATCAAATTGACTAGTCAAAGTGTCGTTGGTTATCGGTTTTTGTTTTTGGGAGGCGAGTGTGAATGATAGCTAACCCAATTGAAACTCACGTGGTGACAGGGTCATGGATTCACTGCGGGTACCACTTGACAACATCAATAGTGGCACCTGCGTTGTTGAGTTTGCCCTATGCATTTGCATTTCTCGGGTGGGCAGGAGGCCTAATTTGCCTCGTGATCGGAGCTCTCGTCACATTTTATTCATATAATTTGCTGTCGTTGGTCCTCGAACACCATGCCTCCTCGGGTCACCGCCTCCTTCGCTTCCGCGACATGGCTCATCATATTTTAGGTATTTTAATTTTTCCTCCATCATCATCAATCATCATCATCACTACTTGCCCTTCATTGTTTAATCATCCTTCATTTTTTTTATTTATGTATAGACCAATTAGAATGCATACTTCTACTAATTATTTAGCATGATTCATCGGCATTTTCTCGTCAAAATTTATTTTATCGGTTGCATTAAAAATAATATCTACATCACTTTCTCAACCTAATGCACCAAAGCTTCGACAATATTTATATTTGCATTATTCTCGTATAAATTAGTACCTTTGAAATAGTTTGTTTTAAATTACAAGAGATGAATTTCTATATGGGATGCGCTTATAATTGAGGTATGCAATCTTCCCATGAAAATTAGTTCTAGTCCAATATATGTTTCATGCGTGTATTTTGCTGTCTTATTGTTATTTTAGAGGAGTCACCTAATTTTTTTAATTTTTTTTTTTGACAAAAGGAGTCATCTAATTAAGAGAGCTGTAATTAGACTTGGATAACGGGTCGGTTCGGATTAACTTATTTAATAATCGAGTCAATTTCGTGTTAAGTTTGTAAATAGTTTAGATCCACTCAAAATTAAAATATAACATTTTTTCACGCTAAACAATCAAATTACGTCGACTTCGGGTCGAAATCGGTTCTGTTCCTATTGGGTTTGGGTTTCTTTCACCAATTTCAAGTTGGGTTCAGATCGGGTTATCGTGTCCGGTCAGACTCTTCTAACTCTAGCTGTAATGTAAAGATCTCGTTCACTGGAAATCAATAGTACCAAAAAAAAATTGCATTTTGTGTGAAAATAATCAGCATTATCTTGAACAATACTAGATGTTTGATGACTTACACTATTATTAGTTCACCTAACTATTGCATATCTAGTACAAATAAAAATATGTGAATTTTTTTTAAAAGATAAAAAAACTAGAAACAATTAATTGTATCACAAAAAGAGTAAACATACATAGTGTTTTTTTTTTCTATATTCCATCCTCATTGTTTTTTCTGTATACAAGTTTTCTTCCCTACCCCCGGCATGCAATAATATGCTTGCAGTGGGAAAAAATCATTCAAAATATAAACTGTATAATATTTATTAATTTCATAAAGTTAAATACGTAACAAATAACAAGTGTATATAGTAGACAGGTTGAATCATACTAATTTTTAAAAAATTTAATATATTATAATATAACTTTTAAGTTAAAACAAAATACTTAAAAATATCATATAACAAAATATCTGTCATTTTGCTAATAATTATGGTGGCTAGGTTTGATATAAGAAAGCAGCAAATTAGAGCAGGTCCAACGGACCGCTCACGGGATTGAAATGAGGGGGGACGAGTGCTCGGGCCGCCCGTTATGCTGCAGCAACAGGCCCGAGATCTTGGCTCGTCGGGCGGCTCGGAAAGACGAGCGGCCCGCCTTCTTTTTTTTTTTTTGGTCGTTTTCCGGATGAAACGACGTCGTTCAAGGCTGCTTTTTCTTTTTGACTGTTTTTGCTTTTGCTTTTTGACTGCTTTTGCTGGATTTAAAAAAAAAGAAAATCTGATGAAAAAGTCTAGTGAAAAGAGCCTTTTGCTTGACTTTTCGGATTGAGAGCATGCTTTTTAATTTTTGATTTATTGTATTTTTTTTTTTTGTCAGTCAATGTATTTTTTTTAATGATTGAACTATTGTAATTTTTATATTTAATCATTTGTAATTTTTTTAATTCCTATTCTTATATTTTTTTGGAAAAAATTATGCGCCTTAAATAACTAGTGTTATTAAATTATTATGTGCAAATTATTTTTCACATAAATAATAAAGCTAAATAACAAACCAAAATAAAAAAAAACTAATTAAATATGATTAGGTGTAGGGTCCATAGGTATTATTTTATTTGGTGAGCCAAAGCGGTGAGCCTCGCATTGAAAAGAGTGAAGATTGTGAGTTAAAAAGTTGGAGAGAGAAATGATGTGGCAGTGGTATGCCCTAGTGAGCCAAATTTTGGGCTCGCCTCTTAAAGTTGGCTTGTCATAGTGATCTAATCAATCAACGTCGGCATTCCAACGAGTTCTTGATTTAGTCATTATCGTAGATGCGTGCCATTGAATGGCATCAATTTGAATTTCCCTACTTACCCAACTAAAATTTAAACGTGTGAACATGACTAAAAGTCAATTTTGTATGTTACTTTGTGAATAGAATGAAAAATTTGGATGCGTGCTATTGTGTGTTACTAAAAGTCAATTTTGTGTGTTACCTAATTTAATATTTCCTTGGATTATGTTCTCCACAATCTAAATACTTCATTCGACATCTATACAAACATAGATTTTTGTATCATTGTATTTTACAAAACATATTGATCAATTTTCTTAGATGCCTATATTAAAACTATATATATATATATATATATATATATATATATATATATATATATATATATATATATATTTGATAAAAGCTCAAAATTTACCATTTGATATACGAGACACCAATTCCTGTAAGATGTGCTGTTTCTACTTTCTATCAATGAGCAATTAATAAATAAATTTCATTAGTAATGAACTGATAAAGATTGATGTGTACGTGTAAGACGAGATTAATGCAAATCTTATATCTACTATATTGTTTACCTCTTGCTGACATTTAAAAAAAAAAAAACATTGTCTATGTTTAGCACATAAAGACTTAAGCAATTTACAGAAAGTTTAAAGGAAATAAAAAATATTCAAATGGTTGCACGCATGTTGTAATCGTGAAAATACTTTTGGTCTGCTTTTTTTTTGTTTTTTTTTTTTGGAGGGTTGCTGCGAGATTACGAAAGAAATTGAACGTAAAGTCTATATTTCTGTAATCTTGTAAAACTTTTATCGGTAATTTGGTTAATTTTAATTTTAACAAACTTAGGTATGTGACTGAAGTCACTCAATTTCACACTTCAATTCGTGTTTGATGAATGATTTTTATTTCCTATTTATAATCACAAACACAATAAATCATAAACTATTTAAGTATATAATTGAACAAACCTTGCTTACCAACCAATTTATATGAAGCAATATCTTTAAATTTTATCAAAATTTTTCATGTATAAATTGACCAAAACAACACATTAGAAATTGAAAATCATCCTTATTTCTTTGAATTTCACGCTGATTCTATTTCATCTTACCAATCGCCTGTCAAACTCATGTGCCTAAAACAAAAAATTAACAATTTTTAAATTTAGAATTTGGAAATGTGAAATTAAAATTTGGCGTTTTGTTGGAAAGAAACACATGTAGATGATGATCCTCACATCCACCTGGACACTTTTTTGTCGCTTATATGAAATTTCTTTCTCAACTTTCTCGTCTATTAATATGACAATTTTTTAAACTTATATTCAACACTACAACTTAAAAAAACAAAAAGTATTCAACACTCATTAATATTTCATCATATTTTTCAGTTATAATTTTATCAGTGATTAACATTCATCAACACAGATCAGTGTTCATCAATACTTGTTAATACTCATCAGTAATATTAACTTAGTTTTGATAAGTTGGAATAAATTGGCTAATTATTCCCTCTATGTTCTGAAAAAAGGTAATGTCTATCATGCACTTGGGAGTATGTACTCTGACTTATCAAGTATACATATTTTTTCAATGTGTATTTGTCATATAAACAAATTTTACTATGTGCCGCTGATGTTGGTTATGTGAGTATGTGCTCCTAGGAGAATGATACAAGTTTTGCTGAATTAAAAAAGAGGTCTTTTTTTTAAAAAAAAATTCCTAAAATGAAGTCCTTTCTAATTATTATTAAAGATTGAATTAAGATTCATCTATCTATTCTCAATTAATTAAAATAGTGCATGCAATGATATTTCTTAAAAATTTTATCGCTTACATAGGACTACTAATATTCAGAAACAGAGTGAATAACTCGTAATAATTTTTCTTTTAAAAAGTGGGTAGCTCATAATGATTCGATGATTAATGAACACATAATGATAATTTAAATCAACATCAATCTTTAAGCCCTTTGTGTGGACCACTGTCGACGTATTTGTTGACTAATTGATTAAGAACCAAGCTAAAGCAATAGGCCACCAGTTAGGATCTCTTTCTGTTTTTAAATGAAGGCTGCGTTTCAAAAGTTGGTAATATTACAGATTCTATATATACATTTTGAGCCAATTTGATTTCAGCGTAGAGACATTCACAATACTTACAAAATTTGAGTTTATTTTTGGGAGGACACATTTAATGGTCAAGATAATCGGTAAAATGCAATCAAATATTTTCATACTAAGGGCCTCTTATTTTCGTGAGTTAGTTCTAAAGTACCAAACTCAACCCACTTTAACCTATTTCAACCTACTTCAACCTGCTTCAACCCACTTCCACAATTTTAACCAAGTTCAATTTATCACATAAAACAAATTCAACCTACTTCAATCTACTTCAACCCACTTCACCCTTTTACCCACCTCAATTTACCCACGAAAAGAACATGTCTTAAATACAATTAAAATATGAAAAGAAGATGATCGTTCAAAATATCCATTATACACCATCTGAGTGAGCCACATGAATGAGCTTGCATGTGGGTTTATAATTAATTAATTAATTAGTCTCATTTGATAAATAATAAAAGTTTAAAATGTTTTTGTGTTTTAATTTGTTTTATATACGTTTAATCGGTTTCCTATCGTAAAAGAAAGAGTCTATACGAATGTCTTGAAAAATATAATGTATTATGATATTCAAACTAAAACGAATGCATATCTTTGTAGCTACTTATTTATTTTTATTAAAAAGAAAAGGCAACAATCATGGGGTACGTGACAAAGGAGAGGGTAGGCTTGCCAGGAGTCCAAAATCAACCATTCACGGCTCCATGGTGAAGATATAAAGAAAAAGCGCACATATTCCAATAGAATGTGAAAATATGACCGACTTAATCACCTCAATTGAAAATATTTAATTATGAAAAACGTGGATAAATGTTTAGTTTGCAACATATATGAAATATCTAACATCATGAATAATCAATTATGAAATGTGATAGGCCCAAGATGGGGAAAATATGTGGTGGGGCCAGTTCAATTTGCAGTATGCTATGGTGCAGTTGTTGGTTCGTCTCTTCTGGGTGGCCAGTGCTTGAAGGTCAGCTCCTTCCCATTCCATGCATATAAATGTGTAGCTTGCGAGTTGGCTATAAAACTTACCAGTCAACCATTCATGATCATGCCCATGCCATATTATCACTACGTTAGGGGCAAGCAATAACTCATCTGCAGCAGCACATTTTGTTTGTTGCCTATAATATATGGAAACACAAATTTTTCTTATTTATCAAATTCTTGTGAATGTGCAACTGAAGATATATATGCATGAGCTTGGGTTTTCGCTACTTACGCTGCATTTTTCCCCGGGTCTTCTAACTCAATTGGACTTTCCTTCTGATCACAGTTATCTAATTTACCATTATTTTCGTAAAATAAATAAATAAATAAATACCCCCTTAGTGCCTCTCACTTGATCTTGTGTGCAATTGGGGTGGGCGTAAAGGGGCAACACATTCAAATATATGCTGCGTCCTTTTTTGTATATGTATATATATATATATAAACCGCCTTTTAAGTAGGTACCAAGTACAGGATTGATCCAATGGATCGTTTATTGGGCAGGAAGAGAGGACATACATATAGACCAAATTAAGCCTATCTGAGGCCTAGCCCCTGAAGATAACTAACTAGGTCCAAAGTGCTTGTTAACTTTCCACAAGTTCTTCAATATTAAGGAGAATCTCTACTCTACATCTTGAGATACTAACTTCAAAGCCCAAGAATACACCCTTAAAAGTGGCCATCAGAACCTATTGAGACAAGTGCCTCTTGATTAATCACTAGCCGGCAACTGATATCAACTGGTTATGCAGGCCATTTACTTATTGTCGGATCCCAACGGAACCATGAAGCTCTACCAATTTGTAATCATATTCGGAGGGCTAATGTTGGTCCTAGCTCAAATGCCCTCATTTCACTCTCTAAGACACATCAACTTGATTTCTCTAGTCTTGTGCTTGGCCTACAGTGCATGTGCTGCTGCTGGTTCCATCTATATAGGTAACACAACAACATCAACTTACCAACATATGTTCAGATTTCAAAAGAAGTGACAAAATTGAATCACGGGTTGATTTCAATGCAGGGCATACATCCAAGGGACCCAAGAAAGACTACTCAATAGAGGGGAACTCAGAAGATCGCATCTTTGGTGTCTTTAATGCTATAGCCATTATTGCCACAACATTTGGAAATGGAATCATTCCCGAAATTCAGGTTCGGAGTCCACCAAAATTTCTCTGCACTTTGAGCGATGGGTTTGTCTAGTTCGTTTGGGCTAAGCTAATCAGAGGATCAACTTCAGTTAACTTGAGTTACGGTCTGTTCTTTTCATTGGCAAATTAGGGTGGGTAAAAGGGAGAAGTAGGTTGAGGTGGATTGAAGTAGATTGAAGTAAGTTGAATTTTTTATGTGATAAATTGAAGTTGGTTAAAAAAGTGAAAGTAGGTTGAATTAGGTTGAAGTGGGTTGAAGTGGACTGAGGTTAGTATTTTAGAATTTACCAACGAAAAAAACAGGGCCTTAGTATCAGCTATATGTAATCAGGCTAGTGACAAAAGGGGTCGCAGCTTGGTTTCGTCCATATCTTGAAATGGATTAGTCCAAGCTATAGTGTAAGTTAGTCAACTCATTCAAAGGATTGTCCACCGAGTTTCAATTGAGGTTTTACTAGTTTAACTTGAGTCGACCAACTTCTGTAACCACCTAGCGCGCGAAGCACAAATTTTTTTTGTCAATTCATAACTTATTAAGCTTTAGATGATCGAGAGATACAAGGTCTCAATGACTTAGAAATTCTAGTAAATTCTTGAAATTGATTCCATAAGTTGGTTTAATTAATGAATAGATGTTATTTCGTGAACTTGTTTTAGGCAACAGTAGCACCACCAGTGAAGGGGAAAATGTTCAAAGGGTTATGCGTGTGTTTCACAATCGTATGCATGACATTCTTCAGCGTGGCGGTGTCTGGGTATTGGGCATTCGGCAACCAAGCTCAAGGCCAAATCCTTAGCAACTTTGTTGTCGATGGCAAGGTGTTGATGCCTAAGTGGTTCGTTTTGATGACCAATGTCTTTGTCCTCTTCCAACTTGCCGCTGTTGGCGTGGTAATTTCTCTCTCCTCTCTTCGTATCCTCGTGGTGAAAGAAGTGTAGTAAGTGAAGTCATCTTATCTGAACTTTATTGTAAGGCATAAAGTCAAAAGATTAGATTGTACACCATCAGCTTATACATATGCATGGTGCTATAGAAAATTTCATACATCGTCTCGCGTAGTTTGTGCCATACAAGAGAAAATTTTCGATAAATCATTTCACCTAACTTTGCTATGAGATATGAAGTAAAACAAACATCAGAACAACCAACATTATATAATAGGACTACAAGACTTATGAACTGAAGTAAATCGAACAGTCTCGAAAGTTCCTTCATCCTTATATTTAATTTTTCTCGCTGATTTATTTGACTAATCAACAACCAACCCTGAAATTAACTTGAACAACCGAGCTGAAGTTAAAGACATATTTGATAAGTGCAGATTTACTTACAACCCACAAACGAAGTTCTGGAGGGCGCATTAGCAGATCCGAAGAGCAAGCAATTCTCGATGCGAAATGTCATCCCAAGGATCATTGCACGATCCATATCAGTAGCTATAGCGATCACAATCGCAGCGATGCTCCCCTTCTTCGGAGACATAAACGGACTCTTGGGAGCATTTGGGTTCTTGCCTCTTGACTTTGTAATGCCAGTCGTATTATTCAACTTCACTTTCAAGCCTTCCAAACGTTCCTTCAAATTTTGGTTGAACCTCACCATTGCTCTTGTCTTCTCTGTCTTGTGTGTCATTGGATCTGTGGCTGCTGTCAGGCAAATTGTTCTTGATGCCAAAACTTACAAATTGTTTGCTAATGTTTGAGTTTTAATTCATGCTTTGTAATAAAGTGGTAATTTTTTCGGGAGAGGGGGAGGGGAGGGGGAGGGGAGGGTTGAGGGCTAAGAGTTCGAAACTGTTGTCATTAGTGAAAGAGAATTGAAGTAAGAGGCACCCCAACATTGAGAGAATTGAAGTAAGAGGCACCCCAACATTGGGAGCCTAGCATTGTATTTTATTGTAATTTTCCACAAGTATACAGTTTATCGTTAAATACTTCGGATGTCGATCACAGTGATGGTAAATGAGATTAGGTTGCATTAGATTCCTAAATCAAATTAAAACTAGATTTTTATTATTTTTTTTAAAAGCCAATGTGAAATTATTCTTCTAAACACTTCACTAGACTAAGCCACTAAAGGAAGAAACACTCATGGATTGTAAGCAATAATACAACTTGCAAACGAAAGCTCCAAAGCTCCAAAAAACAAGAATGTGGCACCAAAGTGCCAATAATCTCACTAGACCAACATGTACTTGTAATTTTCCGTAGCTCAGAAAACGAAACAGAGGAGGATGACGCAAAGAGAAGGGATTCAGCAAGGCAAAACTAGAACTCGGGTAATTCGAACCAATTATGAAAACTAAATTATGACCTCAATCTTCTACCAACTGATAACCAAAGTACGTTAATCTTTGAAACTAAGCTAAACTGAAAAGAATTGAACTCTCCTCCCGTCGTGCCTCTTCCTCTGTTTTTGGCCGCTTCAAGTGCTCCAAAATGCCCCCTTCAATGCCTTCCATTACTTCTTGTAATCGCTGAAGACTTGATGAGGATGAATGAATAGAGAGAGAGTAGCTGATGGGAAGACGAATGTGAGATGGCACTGCTCTGTTTCGGCCTTGATTCTCAGACTTTTTTTGGGGCTGGAACTGTCGAATGGAAGAAGAAGAGATGGGGAATGGGTAACAAGTGAAATAATGATGCAATAACTAAGGAGGAAGATGAAAATCACCATTGATGACGGAGGAAGATGGAACGTTGAGGGGGGGAAGAACTGCCCTGTTCTTTTCGGGTCTGCTGGTCGTGGGATGAGGAAGAAGAAGGAAGGGGAGGGGGGCCGTCACATGCAATGCATGTGATCAATTAAGTGAAAAAGAGAGAGAGGGAGAAGGGGTTGGGTCGGTGCTAGGGAAGAAAAAGGGGTCTGCTAGGCTTGCACGCTGTTGGGCTAGTCATCTTTCATCTTCTTTATTTCTCCATCTGAACCAATGTCCATCATATGAGCATTATTTTTTCCATTTTTTCCGAAATTCTAAATTCCTACAAAATAAATAAAATAATATTAAAATTTTAATTTAATAATTTATTTCGAGCAATTAATAGATAATAAAGGGTATAAAAATGTAATAATTTCAGGTTGAATATATTTATAATAATTGTACAAGATGTTAATTTACAATATTATCCCTACATATGCTATTACGCCCCCTCAATCTGATTGGGGGAACGCATGGACAGATTGGATTTTAAGAAAAAGAACTGTTTAGAAGACAACCCTTTCGTAAAGATGTTGACAATCTGTAAGCTAGTAGGGATATATCGAACAACCAAATCTCGAGCATCAACCCACTCTCGAATGCAGTGATAGTTCACAACAATATGCTTACTATAATCATGATGAGCGGGATTGGCAGACATGTACGTGGCACTGATATTGTCAAAGTAGAGACGAACTAGGGTAGAGACTATGATTCCCAGGTCATACAGTAATTTGTGAATCTAGATTGTCTTAACAACAGTATATCTGAGAGCCCGATACTCCACTTCAGTGGATGATTTGGAGACAGTAGGTTGCTTCTTTGAATGTCAAGCAATAAGATTGGGACCAAGGTACACAGCATATCCAGCGGTGAAGCGACAAGAATCCTTGCAACCAGCTCAATCAGTATCAGAATAGGCAACAATAATGGAGGAGGAGACGGATAGGCGAAGGTCGAGTCCATAATCCTGAGTCCCCTACAAGTACCTACAAATGTGCTTGACAGCATGAAGGTGAGTATAAACTAAGAAACTACATGGACTAAATAGGCAATATCAGGGTGAGTCATAGTCGGATACTGTAAGACACCTACCATACTACGATACTCAGAAGGATCAGTAAGCAATTCACCATCAGAAAGTGAGAGGGTAGTTCGAGTAACAGAGGGAGTGTTAACGACTTTAATAGTGCGAAGATGAAATTTGCGTAGAAGATCAACAACATACTTATGTTGTGAGAGAAAGATACCAGAGTTAGAACGAACCACCTGTATACTAAGAAAGTAATGAAGATCCCCAAGGTCTTTCATGGCAAAATTATGAGAAAGACTAGTGATAAAGGAATGAAGAGCTGTGGAGGAACGGCCTGTCAAGATGATGTCATCAACATATAAAAGTAGTATCAAAGTGTGAGAATTAGTGCGATAAACAAACATCAAAAGATCAGCATTACTACACACAAAGCCATGAGACAGAAGAAAACTACTGAAGTAATGAAACCAGACTCTAGGAGCTTGCTTGAGGCCATAGGTTGCCTTCTTAAGCTTACAAACAAAATGTGAAAAGCCTAGATGAAAAAAATCTGGTGATTGTTTCATATAGACCTTTTCAGTGAGATGTCTATGTAAGAAAGCATTCTTAACATCCAACTGACGGATAATCCATTTAAAAGAAACAGCTAGGGAAAGAATTAAACGAATGGTTGCCTGTTTTATAATCAAACAGAATGTCTCATGGTAGTCACCACCTACCTACTGATGAAACCCCTGAGCAACCAGATGCGCTTTATGCCTTTCCACAAAACCATCATAGCGATATTTAACTTTGTAAACCCACTTACATCCAACTGAGTTTTGTGAAGGTAGAGGGGGAACCAAATCCCAAGTGTCATTGGCAATAAGTGCATTGTACTTATAATCTATAGCTTGTTTCTAGTGAGAAGATTTAGAGGCTTGGGTGAAGGATGTAAGTTCTGGCTCAGCTAGAGAGGTGGCAAGAGAGAGAATTTGCCGAGGTTTATAGACGCCAGATTCTGACCTACTCTGTATCTGATGGATATGAGGAGCCAGTGAAGGGTAGGTATGGGAAGGGATGAGTGCTTCAGAGGTAGGAACAGAGACAGGGGTAAGGGAAGGAAAAGGGGAGGGAACCGAGGTTATTGGGCTAGGTGAGGGAATGACAAACAAAGGAGAGGGAGAACTAAGAGGCTGGGCTAGGGCTGTGGTGGATTCGAAAATGGGAGGGACCATGCAGGTTGTAATAGTCCAACCCTAAATTCATTATTCATTTACATCATCTCTTTTTGTTATTCCCATTTGGACATTTCTAACTAGGCCCCCACCTTGCAATTCATGTGTTCTGTTTTAAATCGATTTAGGCCTTGATAATTTACAAATTTAACGATTTAATTCTTTTTCATGACACTAAAATCATTTAATCTCAAACTTTTGAAAAAAAAAAAATCGCAAACGCACTCGGTTTCAGTTCTTTCTTTAAACCCGAGCCCGTTTAGGGCCGTTTGCGATGTAGCAAGACTTGATCGGTATTTGTTTAGCTAAACCCTCTTAATTAAGCCTTAATTAACCTTGATATTTTTGACTTTTCTCCTTTTAATTTCAGCCAAGTAAAATGTTAATATAAATTGTAAAATTTTCATTTTTGCTTCATTTTAAACCAAGCTTTCAAGATATTTTCTCTCTCTTCCCTCTCCTCCTTCTCTCTACACGGCAGAACAGCAGCAAGCTTCCCTTCCCAGCCATCTTTCAACCACCAAAAACCCATAAATCAACCCCCACTCACCACCCCCAAACACCTCTTTCACTTCCATAGGCATCAAGCATCATTTCTACCACTTTTTCAACCTCAAAGTGAGTGTTCTTTTCACCCCTATGCTGATTTTTGTTTTTGATTCTTGATCTTGTTGATTTTTGTTTCTTATTATGGTTGTTTTAGTGATGGATGATACTGTTTTTGAGGTATTAAGATTCATCTTGTTGATGGATTATGGTAGAGATGAAGTTAGGGTTAGGGTTTCATCTTAGTCATGCAAGCTTCTTGTTCAAGTGTTGTTTAGTGATTGATTTATCCTTATTTTTGCTTCTCTATTAATATATTGAAGTTGTTATGTTGTTTATGGTGTTTTGAAAAGTTGGGAGTGAGTTCAAAGTGACCCAAAGTTAGGGTTTTGTTCAAAAGGCAAGGTTTGAATCAACTATGTATAAATTTGAGGTGTTGTGTATATGTGACTAAAAAAGAAGTGTTATTTGATATGAATATGAAGAGGAATCATGTATGGTGTTTGTGTATGATGTTGGTATGTACCAAAGTGTATTTACATACTCTTAAGGAAGAGTTTGAGGTGAGGATTGGGGTAACAAGTGAAGGAAAACACTCAAATAGAGCTGCTGGAATTTTCAGAAAAACAGGACAGCCTTTGTAATAAAACTGGTAATGATCGACCCATCCAAAAATTCTGATTTTTGGTGAGTAGATAGGTCTGTGTGTTAGCTTCAAAATGACAGTTGAATCGCATTAATCCGAGGTCTGTAGAGGAAGTTACGATCATTTTACCGAACCTGTGCAGGGTAGGCTTAAAACTGACATGTTGGTGTTCTAACCCCATTTTGAGAACCCTAGCATGAGAATCATGTTTGGTGTCCTTGATGAAAGTTTTAGAAGCCTTCCTAAGCTGTGTATATTGGGGTCTTACGTCTCGTTTTGAGGTCGGGACTATAAGTTGTGGATTATTCTTCCCGTACCCTTCTTTTAAACCCTTATGCTCTAAACTTGCTACCATGACTTAAGTCACATTTCTTTGGTTTATATCCACATCATTTTGGTTAATCATGAACTGATGTGTAAAAGTTCTTCATAAGCTAGTTGTATTTAAAATTATCCATCATAAGATCAAGATCGTTTCTGACCTCATGTTCCTGTAATGAACTTTTGAGCAGAATCAAGGCCTAAGCTTTCATTTTCTTCACTTTAGTGCATCTCATTCCTCTGCAAACTAACATTTAAAACTTCCAGGTACGTTTACTGCCTGTATCTTTAGTAATCAGCATGCATTTATCAAAATCTTAATATTTTGGTAAGCACATTCAATGAATCATTTTAATCAGTGCTTCATCACATAATCAGCGACCCCGTCAGTTATCAGTTACAGGGCATTGCCCTCCAGTTACCCGTGCGGCTTCAGGCCAGGTCCCTCGGTCGGCTTGGCAGGTGTACACCTAATCACAGATCGTAACAGTTACTCAGGGGTGCACTAACAGATAATAATTAGCAATGCAGTTTTATATGCATCTTATTCCCTGTTTTCACTTAAAATGAATTGCAAGCGGGCCCTAAATTACTTTTCAATGAACCTTTAACAGTACAGGGATGCATGTACTGAGCTTTGGCTCACAGTTCGAAATATTTTTATGTTTTGTTTTAGGAAAATGTTCAGTGAACCGCCCTGAGGCGGGCAGGGAGGCCGGAGGTGATAAATGAGACAGAACCATTCATGTAGTTGACGGTGTGGGAGAGCCAAGATGCTATCGTGGCATACTGTGATGTCTTTTGGAGTGCCTAGTGTATTTTAAGTTAACTTATGTATTTTGATGTTGCGACTGTATTTCCAAATCGAGTTATGTAAGTTGATGTTATCCTTGGGATGTTAGAACCTTTTTGTATATAACTAAATGGTTTGGGTGTTTATGATTGTGTATACCCTGTTACGGGGTATTCTTTGGGTTATGGCAAGTTTTCATGTTTAACAGAAGCCTTGTCCTTCATGGACGGCGGTAACGCCCCGTTCATTGAATTATTGTACCTTATTGATAACCCTATACAGATGAATGCAGGTAATGAATCATGTATACTTGGGGTGTTACAGATTTGGTAATGAATCATGTATACTTGGGGTGTTACAGATTTGGTATCAGAGCCAGGTTGAGATTTTCTAGAGGAATGTAGAGTTAGAAACTATAGGGTGAGAATGGCAGTAGTGAGGGGGGCTATCTAGTCTATAGTATATTACTAGAATGATATTAAGAGTGTAATAACGATATTAGACTGCCAGTTGCTTTCATTCGTATGTTTCTTGTTTATGGATATGCATGCCTCTCATATATGTGTTTTCTTTGTTAGATGGACCCTTATGGTGTTAATATGCTGCCGGGGGGATCTATGATAGCTCACATTGCGTTGCTGCACATGAGTATGGAAGCCCATGCACAGGACCCTTATTCTGAGTTCCACAGTCCTAATGTTCGTGCACAGAGACTGCTTGGGTCCTTACCCCCGGTTGGCCCGTGGGTAGAGTTTAGGCAACGTTACCAGAACTTTATGATGACAGGAAACCCAGGCGTGGACGGGCTTAGGTTTCAGGCTCAGGGGGCGTGGATGACTCTCACTACAGAACTGTTATTAAGAGAGGAATTTGAATTGAGGGGACTGACTATGGAAACTCTTCAGCATGTTTTCCCCCTATATCAGGTCCATCCTCCACCTGTAGCCCCGGTACCAGCACAGGGGCCACCCTCCCCGCCAGCCCCAGCACCAGCACAGGGGCCACCCATTCCGCCCGCACCAGCCACCCCATTGATGCCTGATAGTCCTGGGGAGGCTTACGTGGTAATAGACATCCCCAGCACCCCAGAAGTTGTGGTAATTAGCTCTGAGGATGAGGACCACCAGGGCTATGAGGACCACCAGGGTGATGAGGACGATCCAGAGGAGGATGATCCAGAGGAGGATGATCCCGAGGAGGAGCAAGACGGTGATGAGATGGGGATAGAGCAGCAAGGGGAGCAAGAGGCAGATGAGTTGACGATGGACTTAGGGGAGGCGCATGAGCCACAAGTTCAACAGGAGGTCGGTAGTGCCGAGTCAGAGGCATCTACAAGTAGCTTTGATTCAGGTGAAGAACCTGATGATGAGTCTGACCCAGATTACGATCCATCTAGGGATCGTTAGGTGGTTCTATGGGCTGGGCTAGCGGTTTCATTTTTGAGCCCTATATGTAGATATGGTTTGGCTGGATTGGATAATTACATTTTGTGGGACATCTGACATTGTATATAGTTAATCCAATCCTCGCCGACCATGATAATATGGTCCGTACCTCTTTTTGGTTATGTGACGGACTTACTGCCCAGGGGCTATTTAGTCTTTAGTGATAAGGAACTTAGCTAAGTGTAATATGCTTTTGTTGCTCATGTAGCTCATGTATGTAAATCAACGATGTATGTAAGGAAGCAGTTTTGAAATGAAAGGATGATACTTTAAGTTATGATATAATCTTCAAGCTACCGTTTATGTATTTATTGGGCATGTTTATCTTATATGTTTGGAGGTTCCAGTGTTTGAATTGCTTTATTTAATGTATGATCAGAATGTCCTAGTCAGTACACAACAACATGGAGGTTCAAGTAGAGGACAATATGGAACAAGGCCAGGGATCGGGCGATCAAGCCTCTTGTCAGGAACCACAACATGGTGACACGCCACCATTGCCCTCTGTATTAGCTAGCAACTTAGGAAACCCAAGTTATTGGCCAACCTTAGTTGCCGAATTGATGAAGCGAATTCCCCAGGTACCTGTTGAAGCCCCTCCTAAAGAGGATAAATTGGCAGATAGGGTAGCACGTCGCAATCCTAAAGTTTATAATGGATCTTATGATCCAGTAGTGCTAGAAGAATGGATAAGGGGAATGGAGAAAGTTTTCACAGTCGTTGGAGTACCAGAGGAAAAGAAAATGAACATTGGGACGTATTATTTGTCAGGTGAAGCTGACATTTGGTGGAACACTGTGAAGGACAAGCTCCTAGGGCCTGAATTCACCTGGAGTAAATTTTTAGTAGAGTTGAGGGCGAAATTTTACCCAGCTGTGGTGCAAAGGCAAAAGGAAAAGGAATTTATGGAGTTGAAAATGAGCGGCAGCATGTCAGTGATGCAATATGCTAGTAAGTTCACAGAACTATCTAGGTTTGTCCCTGAATTTGTATCCTCTGAAAGGTTAAAGATGAGAAGATTCGAGGAAGGTTTGGCCTTCTACATCCGGAATCACTTAGCAGGGCAACCAATTTTGACTTATCAAGAACTATATGAGCGAGCAGCTGAAGTGGAACGAGTGAAAACGGAGTTGAGAGCTCTAAATCCAATCAACCATAAGAGAAAGGGGTTTGAACGGGGGACTCCGAGTGAAAGTGTGAATCAGAACCAGAAAAAGCCTACTCCTCTTCCCTCTAAGAGCCGTTCTGTGGGCTCGACAGTACCCGTACCCTGTGCGAAGTGTGGAAGAACAAATCACACCACTCCTGAATGCCGAGTTGGCACCAACAAATGCATGTGGTGTGGAAGTCCTGATCACCTCATCGCTGCATGCCCCCGCCGACAGAAAGCTGTAGACAAGGGCGCAGCAAAACCTTTGGCTCCGCCCCGTCAGGGACCCCCACCTGCAAGGCCTGCAGTTGCAGGAAGGGCGTTTGTGATGAACAAAAAGGAAGCTGCTACCTCTGGTACGGTAGTCACTGGAACTCTCTTTTTAAATTCAAAGCCATTTTGTGTATTATTTGATTCGGGCGCCACTCATTCTTTTATATCTGCCCAATCTGCTATGCAATTGAGTCTGGAGAACAAGAGGATGGAAACCAATTATAGAATTAAGCTACCCAACAACTCTGTGATTGAGTGCCCCCTCTCTTATGAACTTGTCCCCATCATCATTGATGAAGCTACTTTCCCTGTGGATTTGATTCAATTTGACTTGTCTGATTTTGATATCATTTTGGGGATGAATTGGTTGCACACTTATGGAGCCAAAATTGACTGTGAAGATCTTAAGGTTATTCTGAGGGATAAGAAAGGGAGAAAAGTGTGTTTTTGTGGACAGAGAGAGGCAAAATCTTGTTGTTTGATTTCCGCTATTAAAGCAAGTAAGCTGTTATGTCAGGGATGTATTGGATATTGGTGTTATGCTATTGACTCCCAAACAAAAGAAGAGAAAGCGGAGAATATACCTGTAGTTTGTGAATTTGAAGATGTTTTTCCTGAGGAGTTACCAGGACTACCCCCACAACGGAAAATTGATTTTGGAATCGAATTAATTCCTGGGGCCCAACCTATTTCAAAAGCCCCATATCGTATGGCCCCAACTGAGCTTAAGGAATTAAAGATTCAACTGGATGAACTGTTACAAAAGGGCTTTATTAGGCCAAGTGTGTCACCATGGGGTGCTCCAGTGTTGTTTGTTAAGAAAAAGGATGGAACCTTAAGACTCTGTATTGATTACAGGGAGTTGAACAAGATTACCATCAAAAATAAATATCCTCTGCCACGAATAGATGATTTGTTTGATCAACTACAAGAAGCAGGAGTATTCTCTAAAATTGATTTGAGGTCAGGGTACCATCAACTTAGGATTAAGCCTGAGGACATTCCTAAGACAGCGTTTAGGACCAAGTATGGTCACTATGAGTTCACGGTGATGCCTTTTGGTCTCACTAATGCTCCTGCAGCCTTCATGGACCTTATGAACAGGGTTTTCAGACCTTATTTAGACAAGTTTGTAGTGGTGTTCATAGATGATATCCTTATCTATTCTAAGGATAAAGAGGAACATGCTGATCAATTGCGGATAGTATTGCAAACTTTGAGGGAACATCAACTCTATGGCAAATTAAAGAAATGTGAATTTTGGTTGGAGGAGGTGGTATTTTTGGGGCATGTGATTACCAAAGAAGGAATTAAAGTTGACCCCCAAAAGGTGAAAGCAATCATAGAATGGCTAAGGCCTACCAATGTCACTGAAATTAGAAGCTTTCTGGGTTTAGCAGGCTATTATCGAAGATTTGTCAAAGACTTTTCGAAAATAGCTTCACCACTGACCAATCTACTGAAGAAGGTGAATAAGTTTGAGTGGACTGAAAGGTGTGAGAAAGCTTTCCAAGAGCTAAGACAGCGACTAACTATCGCTCCAATCCTAACATTACCAATGGAAGGAAAGGAGTATACTGTTTATAGTGACGCTGCCCCACACACACACCCACGCTAGAGAAAGAGGGAGAGGGAGGAGGGAGGAGTGCCGGTGGGCTGCCGGCGAGGGGCGGCCGACCCCGACCATGACCACCCCGAGCGACCCAAGGAGAGGGGTCGGGGAGCCAGAGGGGGTTCTCGACTCCCTGTTTGGTGCCACACGTGAAGAGGGAGAGGGGGGCACCGGCGAGCTACCGGCAACCGGCCGACGCCGACCGACCGGTCCCCCACCCCGGTCGACGCCAACTCAGCCACAGAGAGAGAGAGTCAGATGGCAATAGAGGAAGAAACAGAGCAAGGGAACAGAGGTGGACCGCAGCCATGTCTCGGCGGCTCCACCAAGAGGTCGCCGGCGGCGATGGGACGGCCAGAGAGTGGCGACCAGCAGACGGGAAGCAAAGGGGCGAATCGAGCCCGCATCGAACCACCCACACCGAACCCTAAACGGATCCTTTAGCTTGGATTCGAGGTGAGGTTCCTCTTCCTCTTAGTTATCTTTAAATTTGATGCAAGTTTATCGATTATAGTATATTCGGGTTGAATTGGAACTGATAATTTATGCCTAGTGTACATATTGAGCGCATTGAACAAGTTATCCATTATATACATCGTTTATCGATTATGTGAAATGCATTCGATTGTACATATATAGTTATCGAATTCTAATTGGTTATATGAGAATTATTCGATTTTACAACGACCCATTGATTTACTAATTTAACTGTGTTTAGCGTTGAGTCGAATCAATGAATGTAAATCATGCTTGATGTGTTGATTTGAAGTTAGTTTAACGCGTTTCGCATCGATTCAAGTTAATTAGTTCATGCATGAAAAAGAATTAAAAACGCAGTTAGTTTAACATGTTTAGCGCCGATTCAAGTTACTTAAAAGATCAAGAGCGAAGTCATTTTTAACATAGTATCGCTCCCATTCGAGTTAATTCACCAATGCATGCAAATGAGCTAATTTCGAGGTTAATGAAATGTGTTTAGCTTCGACTCAAGTAGATTAGCTAATGCATGTTAAAGGAATTCATTTCGAAGTTATTTAAACGTGTTTAGGTTTGATTCGAGTTAAACTAGCTACTGCATGTACACGAATGAAATGCGAAGCTATTAAAATAGATTTAGCTTTCATTCGAACCTCTTTTTAGTACATTCATGCTTAGGAAAGTTACTTCGAAATGCATTGTATATGTTTAGAATCAAAGTATGTTTGATTTACTGAATAAAGTGTTGTCGTTTATGGACACATGTGGCTATATGTACGCTTGTTGTAACGCACCGCTGAATGGTGCTGTTTGCTCAGGTAAGGGCAATTCAGTGACCAGATATAGTCTATTGATCATATGAAGTTTAGCAATTATGTATACGCTTATCGATTATATAAAAATTATCAACCATAACACGTTTATTGATTCTCTAAAACCTATTGATTTATACATAAATATAATTATGAATGTTTATATGTAGTTCAGACGTTTTATATTAATTACATGTTTTAACGTTAATTATCATTTAAATGCATAGGGTATTTATCATTTAGATGCATAGGAATGTTTATAATTCAAGTAGAGGAAATTGTGTAGTAAATTGAACAGAAGTTTATTGAATCTGTACATATACGGTTTATATTGACTAGTTAGAAACAAGGAGGGTATGGATGTCAATAATGAATTAAACGATTGAAGCCTAGAATCGTATAGATTGCTTTATCGAGTGTGATTCATGTTATATTGTACAAACACCCCAAATCATCTAGTTAGAGGGAAAAACTCAATGTTTCCATAACTCTGCCAGCAGGCAGGCACCAAAAGCTCAATGTTTTCATAGCTCTGCCATTAAGCAGAAGCTTCAAAATTCAATGTTTCCTAGTTCTGCTGGTAGATAGGAGAGTCAAGTCCGTTGAGTTATACCTCTAACAATAAATAGAAAGTTTAACGTCCACATATCCTATAGTTCTGCCAATAGGCAGTAGAATCAAAACCATACGTTGCAAAACCTCCTCAATTAATAGCGACCCAAGGCCAAAGGAGAGAGAATCTCAAAGACCAGGTACGTACATTGCCTATGTTCTTCGAAAACTCGCATATCTCTCAGTAATGAAAAACATTAATACAAGATTCATTTAATGAATCAATTTCGCAATGTCTTGTCACATAAACAAGTGGTCCCGCCAAATATCATCAGGGCTTATGCCCATCAATTATCAAGGCTTATGCCGACCAATATACTCGCGCGCGGCCTCATTTGCTCATCAACTATCAAGGCTTATGCCGACCAATATACCCGCGCGCGGCGTCAACTCAGGCTTCTCGATCGGCCTGGGGGGGTGAGCACCCAAAGTATGATCGTTTCAAGATGTACATCGACCAAGGGGTTCACTTTCAGATAATAAACAGCAAATCAATTTCAATTCTTCATTCTCTCTCTCCTGTTTGCAAAGCAAAATGTTTGGGATGCGGCCGGCCCAACTAATTTCACATAAAACTTATTTTACGGCATGGGAATGTACGTATTGAGCGTCGACTCACCATTCCAATGTTTTATGTTTTCTGTTTAAGGAATGGGGAGAATTGAATAGACATCTTCCTACGACACCAGAAAACAGCAAAACAATGGACGTTACTGATCGCCAACTAAGTAACGCTCACAATGATAAACATTCCTATACATGTACAGATTTATTTTAGATGATTCCAGAGGTTAGTAAATCAAATAGCCTTATTCCATTCCGGAACGACGGTAATGCCTTCAATAATCTACAGAAGTGAAACTATAGGAAAAAGGAGACTCTCTGAACCTATGAAGGTTTATAAAATGTGTCACTTTAAGAAACACGAACGTGAAGTTCAAAGGTTATTGTGCTACCTTATTAGTAAGTAGTTTCCATGTTTTCTCACATACACCTATTCGTGCACTTGACCAGCTACTGAGTAGTATAGTAAAGTCTTCAGTGTAGAGGTAGTCTTCAGTGTAGAGGTTGTCTCGCATTGAACATGTTGGTTGCCCTAATGTAATGGCTAAGCCCATAACGCCTATTGCCTGATCGCATCTTCAATGAAGTTTAATGATTGCATACGGCATAAATTATATGATCAGGAATAAGCTGTAACGCACTGAGCTTTACGTATTAAATTTTAGCTATTGTTGAGTAACATACAAGGTTTGCACAACAGAAATCCCAGCCAGTGGTGCTTAGGGGTTAAACCCCTTTCTTTTCATTGAGTTTATGAGTTCATATGAATTTCTTTTGATAAGTTTAGGGTACGGCTGTTCTAAAGTGAACTCTTCAAAAAGGAGAACTGACAAACGACGGTCGTAAGTTATTATTGTATTGAAAACATTATGTTTAGGGGGGTTATCCACTGCATGTTTATTGCTCACTTTCATCTGTTATTGTGCCCCCAGGTTTCTGAATTAGCCAGTAAAGGTCGGCCCAAGTAAGCCAAAATGGAGTTATTGCTGTCCTAGGAATAAAGCGACGTGCCTGCATGTGAGCTGCGAAGTGTAGTATAATGTAACTGTTCATTTCTATGTAATTTAAGTCCTCGTGTGCATGTGTTGCATATCATGTCAAGTCGCTCAGTATGGTTGTTTATAATTGGAATGTAACCCCAACACCCTGGACGTGTGGTCCGTAGAGTCGTACCATCATTTTAGTATTAACTGCACTGGTTGATATGCTCCGGGCGGGTGGCCCGTAGAGCCATGAACTCCGGCGGGTAGCCGTTGAGTTGATTTTATTATTGCGTTGAATTGCAGGGAATTCAATGTAAGGCTTTAAGCCTGGGAAACGGTCAGTTTTTAGGGGAAACTCTGTCCGTTTCGTCCCAAGATTTAAAGATAACGCTAAACACTCCTGGCCTTGGGGTTGGGGGCGTTACTTATATTACAAGCCTTGTCCTTTGGACGGCGGTAACACCCCAGTCATTGGGTTTATTAGTTATAATTGAGGAATTTATGAAGAAAAATACAAACTGTGAAATATGTACATTGCCTGATTGACAATGCCCGATTAGTCTAACATAATTGCTTAATTACCATCGATTTGCAGCGGAAGTCTTGTGAATGGGGACGCTACCGCCGTTCCTTGACGGAACAAGGCTACTTGAAAACCACATGCATTAGAACGCCATTAAACATACTTTCAACCACTAGCATTCCTTAAAACATATCAGTATATGTGTTAACTCACGTATGACTAACATTTACCAGCTAATACAATCCTCAAAATAATGTACAACCAGCGGGGTTTTTCGGGAGGCTAGCCTATAAATCACTGTGAGCAACAGCTAGCTAACATGCAGTAAGCGGTGGTCCTTGCTCATTTCTCGCGTTCCCCTGACTTATCAGAAAGAGGGCTCTGCACTGATCCTTCACCTAAAACAGAAAACATGAAAACATTCGAATAATGAGCCGAAGCTCAGTACGCACATCCCTATGCTGTTAAATAAGTTTTATATGTAAATGGTTGGGCGCCCGCATTTCAAAACATTTTGCTTTGCAAACAGGGGGGAGAGAGAGTGTATATGTAAAACTGATTTGCTGATTATTATCTGAAAGTGGACCCCTTGATGATGTCTGCTGCGATCTTGAGATAGGTGCACACCTCCCAGGCCGATCGGAGAGCCTGAGTTGCAACCGCGCGGGTAAATTGAAGGGCACAAGCCCTGTTGATTGAGCATTGACGGGGCCACTTGTGTATGTGACAAATATTGAGTAAACTGATTCCTTAAAGGAGCATTATATTGATTTTTCATGATTGAGAAACATGTGAGTTTTTGAAGAACACAGGCAATGTACGTACCTGGTCTTGTTGAAATTCTCTCCCTTTTAGAATGGGGCATGTGTGCTGGCAGCTTGAAGCGACCGATGTGGCCTCCTTCCTACTTCCAATATTTTATTAGCCCCTATTAGTGCAACATTACGAAGTTTATTAAATTCCTCAACTCAATGGATTATTTGTAACTAGCTGTGTGTTTATAACTAACGCGGTTATCACTATTACATTTTAGGAGTTCATGGTTATGGTCATTTCGTTGCATGCTAGCCTTAAGACCATTGTAAACCATTATTATCAATACGTTTGTTAACGTTGTTCTTATTAGTAGTGTTATTGCAATTGCTAATTGCTATAGAATGTTTTATAATCACACCTTACACTATGATTATTATTACGGTTTTGGGTTCCTGTCACCGAACTGCTGTTATTGATTTGGATTTGGTACATTGCATCCAGGACTCTTTGAATCAGCTAGGCTAAGCTTATTCTTTACCCCAAACATCAAACCTTCCATCATTGACTTTATGCCAATAGTAACTCCCAACTTATCGCATTTTAGCACCAAACTCATATAATTCCACTTAATTGCTCTCTTTCTACGCACTTAACCTCATCGACTTAACCTCACTCAAACTTACATTTTTGTTAAAGCACAACCCTAAACTTCAACCCATCAAGGTCATTCATTCAATGTAAATTTAGGCTATATTCATCGTTTAATATAGTATACAAGAACATTCACCCATCAGTAACTTCATAAACTTTGCTTCAGCTTGAATTAAGGCACAACCTCAAGATATTGAGTTCACGACCTTAATTGCTCGCCCAACGTACAGTCTCTTCTAATTCCCATCAAATATCACATATATAGCATAACACATCTAAGCCATACGGCTTTTCATATTCTTCTTCGTCAATTACCACCTATTCAATAGATTTACGACCATGCAATACAATTTTCGATAAGTTACAATTGGTTTTACTAACCCCTTTCATTTATTCTTTCACAATTATTCGAAGCTAAACATATTTCATTAAACGTGAAATTAGTTTATTTGCTTACATCGGTTCGGTTAATTAACTCGAATGGAAGCTAAGTACGTTAAAAGGACTTCGGTTTTAATTCTTTTTCATATATTAGCTAAATAACTTGAATCGAAGCTACGCACGTTAACACAAGTTCGATTTTAATTCTTTTTCATACATTAACGAATTCACTTGAATCAAGGCTAAACACGTTAAACTAACTTCGTTTTTAATTCTTTTTCAGGCATTAACTAATTAACTTGAATCGATGCTAAACACGTTAAACTAACTTCGTTTTTCATTATTTTTCAGGCATTAACTAATTAACTTAAATCGATGCTAAACACGTTAAACTAACTTCGTTTTAACTTGAATTGATGCTAAACCTCACAACCTCCCAAATTTGTTATGAAATCAATCTAATAATCATCATCATCATCATGAACAACAACCTAGGACCAAGTATCATCTTCAACCTTCACTCATCACCACTCTCTCTTTACAACTCAATCCAACCATTCAAAATAATTCAAGAAACTCATGAATAACCACTTAGTAATGATATATATACCATCTACTAGGCAATTTCTAGCATAAAGATCAAAATTGAATCAAGTGGGAGTTAGGGTTTCTCACCTCTCAACCCACTAAATTGCTCAAAACCACACCAAGGAGGGGCGGAAACCGACGGGAAACGGCGGCCCTAGGATGACCGGCGACTGGGGAAGCGGCGGCGGCGGGTTCCGGCGACAACGAACGGCCGGCGAACGATGGTCGAGCAGCGGCAGTCAGCGAAACAGAGAGAGGAAGGGGGGGTCGTGAGGCAGAGCAGAGTGAGGAGAGAGAGAGTTGAGGTTTGGGTTTAATTTTGTGTTATGTCGGTTGTGTGTGTGTGTGTGTGTTTTTTGTTTTTTTTTTGTGAACTATTATTATTATTATTATTATTATTATTATTGTTATTATTATTATATTATTATTATTATTATTATTATTATTATTATTAAGGAGTTTAATATTGTTCCGTTTGAGGCCACGTTGTCGTTTCAACCTGCAATGCACAAACAAATATATATACATATAGACATGCATATAAAATGCTGATTTGAAATGCGTTGCCCAACCGACTTAATTGGGGTTAACATGATTCAAACTAACGTTAAATGAATATTTCGGGCCGTTACAGCCTTCCTCCCTTAAATTAAGTTTCGTCCTCGAAACTTGTACTTGAAAAGGAACGATCTAGAACTCTTTTGAAGTTATGAGATGTACAAACGTTTTGTATACGCTCAAAAATTGGTGGTAAATCCAATAGGTGAACCACGTGCTTCTGTCCTCATGTGATATACTCTGACTTTAAACTAGGAGGATTAATATTTCCTTAAATCCTGGGATGAAACGGGCAGAGTTTCCCCTGAAAACTGGCCATTTTCCAGGCTTAAAGCCTTACATTTCAAGCCCTACATTGACAATAGGCACAGAAAGAGACCAAATCGAGCTCAACGGCCATGCGCCGGAGATCACAGCTCTACGGGCCACACGCCCGGAGTAAATCACCCAACCATGTACAGTAGGAGAAAATAATGAAAGATACATCTCAACAGATCACACATCCGGAGTAATGGGGTTTACATCCCAAAAATAAACAATAATGTGGCTCACATGGCCGTACAGAATAATTTTTGAACCTTAAGTATCTCATAATACCTTGTCACCTCACAAATTAACATACCGAATGTCTCATACCACTTCTCTACGTATACACATGACTCCTGTTTAGAGTGAAAGATGATTCCATCGCATTTGGATTCAACCAATGTATTACAAGCAGAATAAAGCATCATGAAGTTACAATAAGGTGGTCATCTAAGTGCGGTCGACATGATAAAGACGATGGGTGAAATTGGATCCGGTAAAAGAACACAATTGCATAGGGGGGGTTGAATCTATACGGTAAGGACTTAAAGTACGACACTATATGCTCACAGTCCCCTGATATATAAAGGTGCTAATGTCTTTATACCCCCAAGTTTATCCACAATGACCAAAAGCAATGTTCTTCGTAAAATCAAAAATGAATAACTCCATAATAAAATCCACTGAAATTACTAGTATGAATTTCTAAAGGTCCTACTGTGCCTGTAGGGCGCGGATGCTTAGCCTTCACCCTTTTTTTTTTTTCTTTACTCTTCAACATCTACCTACGTATTCTCCAATATCCTCCCTTAATATCCTGCTAAACCCATAAACTTCTTACTTCTGCCATCGGATTTCGTAACCACTTTTCTCTTTTGAGGACTTCGAATTTCCCCCCCCTTTTTTTTTTCTGGTTTTGTATATAACTAGTGTTACCTCAAAGTATACCATAGTCTTCAAACAGTGCATCTATCCTAGGTAAAAGGGTACTTATCCTTAACAGTCATCGTATTTAACTAGATTTTCATGCAACTCGGTCGGAGCCATCCCTTAAGCAGTTTTCGAATAGGATTTGCACCATGAATTAATTCAATTTTGAAATCGATTTGTGAACCTGACAATTCCTCAGGGAAAACATCATGCACTTCCCAATAACATAATACGCATACCTTATGCACGCTCGTTTCAGCACTTACTTGCCTTCATGGTTGAACTTACAGAATGCTCTCTGCTAAGTCTTTCCCCCAGAAACATACTTTTTGGCCTTCTTGACTCTCAGAGTCACCTTAAGGGCCTTGCAATTTATGCTTGCCTCATGTACAGTCAACTAGCTCATTCCCAAGACTATATTGGACTTCGATATATCAAATTGATTCAAATTCTCAAGGAACTCATGCTAACTCATGCTCAGCAATTTTAATAGAAACACATTTGTAAGGAACGAGACATTCTGTCACCTGCTTACTTGCCAAACTAATCCCATAGGTCACCCGTTAATATTTTTGCTTGCTTTGTTTTGCTCTCTCTCTCTCTCTCTCTCTCTTTTTTTTTTTTTTTGGTCCAAAGATAACTCAATGTCCTAAAGATAACTCAATGCAGTATGAATAGGTAGATAGAAGTGCATCACACCTAAATCAAATAAGGCACAAAATGACTTGAATAAAAAGGAAATTTTAGTGATGGCCATACCAGAGACTGCCGCTTCTGTTTTGCTCATTATGTATGCTCGTCCTGCCGTTGAGGGTTTAGGAGGCAGGGGTTCTTGACGTGGGGGTTGTATAGGCCTTACGACTCCCTTTTCCACGGCCCTCTGCCTTCTAGGACAAGTGACCGTCGAATGGTTGGGGCTTCCACACCACAGACACTTGTTAGTACCGACACGACACTCAACTGTAGTATGATTTGTCCGCCCACACTTGGCGCAAGGTTCGGTTGATACCGCTGGACGACTTTTAGCAGGGCCAGCAGCGGTTCTCTTTTGAGCCACACTGTCGCTTGAGGCACTACGATCATCCCATTTCCTTTTTTGATTTCCCGGGTTTAAAGCCCTTAATTCCCCCTTTACTCGTTCCACCTCAGCAGCTCTTTCGTACAACTCCTGATATGTTTGAATTGGTTGACCCGCCAATTGGTTCCGAATGTAAAAAGCTAGACCTTCCTCAAACCTTCTCATTTTCAGCTTTTCAGATGCTACAAAGTCTGGAGCAAATCTTGATAATTCCATAAACTTCCGGGCATATTACGTTACCGTCATGTTACCGCTCATCCTTAATTCCATAAACTCCTTCTCCATCTGTCGTTGAACTGTGATTGGGTAAAACTTAGCCCTAAGTTCCTCGAGAAATTTTGCCCACGTAAACTCAGGCGCTTGCAATTTGTCTTTCACAGTACTCCACCAAATGTCCGCTTCGCCAGCTAAATAAAAAGTACCTATATTTATCTTTTTCTCTTCAGGAACTTCAACGACTGCAAAGATCTTTTCCATTCCCCTAATCCAATCTTCCAGTTCTACAGGGTCTAGATTTCCGTCATAAACCTTAGGGTTGCGTCGAGCTATCCTATCCGCTAGCTTATCTGACTTGGAGGGTGTTCTGGAAGTACCTGAGACCCTAATGGCGCAGCAGGGATCCTTTTCATTAACTCAATTACCAAGTTTTTCCAGTAATTCGGATCTTCCATGTTACCAGACGCTTCTAGGGCCACAGTTGGATTTTCACTAAGGTTCTGTTGGGAGTTCTCATTTCCCTGATTTCTCGAGTTCTGAGATTCACCTCCCTGGTTATTTTGATCGTCGTTTGCAGACATACTGAAACGCACGAACAAGGTTTATCACCTACTTACCTCCCTGGTTATTTTGATCGTCGTTTGCAGACATACTGAAACGCGCGAACAAGGTTTATCACCTACTTCTGCATGACATCACGATAAAGCAGTAACTATATAAAACTAAGGCCGAATTTAACCCAACTCAAAAAGCGGGCATTACCATTAGTTATAATTGAGGCGTTACAGTTGTGGGAATTTTATTTATTTTCTCCTACTGTACATGGTTGGGTGATTTACTCCGGACGTGTGGCTCGTAGAGCTGTGATCTCCGGCGTGTGGCCATTGAGCTTGATTTGGTCTCTTTCTGTACCTATTGTCAATGCAGGGCTTCAAATGTAAGGCTTTAAGCCTGGAAAATGGCCAATTTTCAGGGGAAATTCTGTCCGTTTCACCCCAGAATTTAAGGAAGCATTAATCCTCCTAGTGTAAAGTCAGAGTATATCACATGAGGACAGAAGCAGGTGGTTCACCTATTGGATTTACCACCAATTTTTGAGCGTATACAAAACGTTTGTACATCTCATAACTTCAAAAGAATTCTAGATCGTTCCTTTTCAAGTACAAGTTTCGAGGACGAAACTTAATTTAAGGGGGGAAGGCTGTAACGGCCCGAACCTAATATTCATTTAACGTTAGTTTGAATCATGTTAATCCCCAATTAAGCCGGTTGGGCACCGCATTTCAAATCAGCATTTTATATGCATGTCTATATGTATATATATATTTGTTTGTGCATTGCAGGTTGAAACGACGATGTGGCCTCAAACGGAACAATATTAAACTCCTTAATACTAATAATAATAAAGAAGAATAATAGTGATAATAATAGTCATAATAATAATAATTCACAAAAAAAAAAACGAAACACACACACACGCATAACCGACATATTATTCACAAAACCAAAACCAACACAAATTAAAAACGCAAACGCTCACCCTCTCTCTCCTCACTCTGCTCTCTGCCTCACAGAAGCCCGACCCCCCCCTTCTTCTTTTCCTCCTCTGTTTCGTTTGTCGGAAAAGGGGCACCTCCCCGGCCACCGGACGTCGCCCTAAGCAGCACCACCGGCCGACACCTGCCCAGCCACCATCTCCCTGTTCGGCTTGCTCTGTCACGTCGCCCCCCTGTTCGGCCTGCCCTGTCGCGTGCCCCCTACTGCCCGGCCATATTCACCGGCGAGCCAGCGTCGCCGGCCATCGTCGTCAGGCCCCGCCGACCGTAGCTGCTCCTCGCCACCCTCAGCCGGCCCCATTAACCCTCCCTTCAAAGTATTTTGGTTGGTTAGTGAGTTGAAAGGTGAGAACCCTAAATCCCACTTCATTCAATTTTGGCCTTTTATGCTGAGGTTTTGTGTGTAAATGGAGTAATTATCATTGATAAGTGATTTGTTTGTGAATTGCTTGAATTATTTTGAATGGTTGGATTGAGTTGTAAAGAGAGAGTGGTGATGAGTGAAGGTTGAGGATGACACTTGGTCCTAGGTTGTTGTTCATGATGATGATGATGATTATTAGATTGATTTCATAACGAATATGAGAAGTTGTGAGGTTTAGCATCAATTCAAGTTAAAACGAAGTTAGTTTAACGTGTTTAGCATCGATTCAAGTGAATTAGTTAATGTATGAAAAAGAATTAAAATCGAACTTGTGTTAACGTGCGTAGCTTCGATTTAAGTTATTTAGCTAATATATGAAAAAGAATTAAAACCGAAGTCCTTTTAATGTACTTAGCTTCCATTCGAGTTAATTAACCGAACCGATGCAAGCAAATGAACTAATTTCACGGTTAATGAAATATGTTTAGCTTCGAATAACTGTGAAAGAATAAGTGAAAGGGGTCAGTAAAACCAATTGTAACTTATCGAAGATTGTATTGCATGGTTGTAAATCTATTGAATAGGTGGTAATGGACGACGAAGAATATGAAAAGCCGTATCGCTTAGGTGTGTTATGCTATATATGTGATATTTGATGGGAATTAGAAGAGATTGTACGTTGGGCGAGCAATTAAGGTCGTGAACTCAATATCTTGAGGTTGTGCCTTAATTCAAGCTGAAGCAAAGTTTATGAAGTTACTGATGGGTGAATGCTCTTGTATATTATATTAAACGATGAATATAGCCTAAATTTACATTGAATGAATGACCTTGATGGGTTAAAGTTCTGAAGTTATGTCCAAATTGGCGAGTGATGAAGAGGAGTGACATACATGTGTTGATTAGTGTTGTGGATGCCACGAATGTAATGGGTTGAAGTTTAGGGTTGTGCTTTAACAAAAATGTAGGCTTGAGTGAGGTTAAGTCGATGAGGTTAAGTGCGTGCAAAGAGAGCAATTGAGTGGAACTATATGAGTTTGGTGCTAAAACGCGATAAGTTGGGAGTTGCTATTGGCATAAAGTCAATGACGGAAGGTTTGATGTTTGGGGTAAATAAGCTTAGCCTAGCTGATTCAAAGAGTCCTGGATGCAATGTACCAAATGCAAATCAATAACAGCAGTTCGGTGGCAGGAACCCAAAACTGTAATAATAATCATAGTGTAAGGTGTGATTACAAAACTTTCTATAGCAATTAGCAATTGCAATAACACTACTAATAAGAACAACGTTAACAAACGTATTGATAACAATGGTTTACAATGGTCTTAAGGCTAGCATGCAACGAAATGACCATAACCATGAACTCCTAAAATGTAATAGTGATAACCGCGTTAGTTATAGACATACAGCTAGTTACAAATAATCCATTGAGTTGAGGAATTTAATAAACTTTGTAATGTTGCACTAATAGGGGCTAATAAAATATTGGAAGCAGGAAGGAGGCCACATCGGTCGCTTCAAGCTGCCACCACACATGCCCCATTCTAACAGGGAGAGAATTTCGAAAAGACCAGGTACGTACATTGCCTGTGTTCTTCAAAAACTCACATGTTTTCCATGATGAAAAAAATCAATGTAATGCTCCTTCAAGGAATCAGTTTACTCATTATTTTGTCACATAAGTAAGTGGCCCCGTCAATGCTCAATCATCAGGGCTTATGCCCTTCAAGTTACCCGCGCGGCTGCAACTCAGGCTCTCCGATCGGCCTGGGAGGTGTGCACCTATCTCAAGATCGCAGCAGACATCAACAAGGGGTCCACTTTCAGATAATAATCAGCAAATCAGTTTTACATATACACTCTCTCTCCCCCCCTGTTTGCAAAGCAAAATGTTTTGAAATGCGGGCGCCCAACCATTTACATACAAAACTTATTTAACAGCATAGGGATGTGCGTACTGAGCTTCGGCTCATTATTCGAATGTTTTCATGTTTTCTGTTTTAGGTGAAGGATCAGTGCAGAGCCCTCTTTCTGATAAGTCTGAGGAACGCAAGAAATGAGCAAGGACTACCGTTTACTGCATGTTAGCTAGCTGCTGCTCACAGTGATTTATAGGCTAGCCTCCCTAAAAACCCCGCTGGTTGTACATTATTTTGAGGATTGTATTAGCTGGTAAATGTTAGTCATACGCTGAGTTAACAGGTATACTGATATGTTCTAAGGAATGCTAGTGGTTGAAAGTATGTTTATTGACGTTCTAATGCATATGGTTTTCAAGTAGCCTTGTTCCGTCAAGGAACGGCGGTAGCGTCCCCGTTCACAAGACTTCCGCTGCAAATCGATGGTAATTAAGCAATTATGTTAGACTAATCAGGTATTGTAAATTGGGGGCGTTACAGTTGTGGTATCAGAGCCAGGTTTAGCATCATTGTGAGCTACGGGGATGCCTATGAGTTAGGATGGATTAATGAAATGAGATGTTAGGCCAAGAGTCCATATGTATGCGTGCCTCATGAGGGTGTTTTAGTGAACACTTATCCAGCCTTCATCTTTTGCTGTTAGGACCAACAACGTAGTTAAAGAATAGATTAGGAATTCCATTGCTATCAAAGTAGAGTAGGGAACCATTCGAGCAACTTCTTGGTAACTTCGTGGTGACGTACGTATTCCAAAGAAGTATACTAAGCCCATCGCAAATCTGGTGGCATTTGGGGTTGCCGTTTGAGTTATCGGGATATTTTCAATTTGGAGGTTTTATTAAGGAGTGTTGAGAAGACATGGTAAGAAGTGTCTTGTTGTGAAGTTCGTAAACGCTTTTGCTATTAATGAGGTGCCAAATCACATTTAACTTGCTAGGCAGGGGAAATGTATTATGAATGCAGTAATATTCATGGGTTGGAGCATTATGAAATGAGGGCCTACCACGGCATTAGGGATGATTTATAATAACCGTTTTAGTATAATGCGTTTGATGTTGGAAAACTAGCAACTTATGTGGTACTACTTGATATCACATGGATGGTATGTATTAGGCTAAGGAGTAGCCATTGTTAAATGAATAGTGGGAGATTGTGGATATTGATGCAAGGAAATATATTGAGAAAAATTTATCATGGAGTAATTTGGTGTACCATTGACCAAAGCGAGATCATTTAAGAGGAAACAAATATTTATAGACTTCCATGGAGCTTTTACCTTGATTAATGGAAAAGAAGCGGACAAGTATACACCTTGGAAGCCCGTTGATGGACTTTGAATCAGTTATGGATCTTTCAAAGAAAATACCAAGTCTACTGAGCCTAATAGCGTCTATTGAGTTCAATGACTTAGTAGCTTAATATTGATTATAGTCGTTTTGTTAGAAAGTAAGTTCTCAGCAAAGTTCGAAAAAGCAAAAGGAAATACGATCCTAAAGGCACAGAAAGTGTTAGGCAATTGGCCAGAAGGTAAGAACTGGGCTCAAGATATGAATTATCCTAACGTGAGCTGTTCCTGGAAACTGAGAGGTTACATGTTGGAAGGGAAGGAAGGCTCTCTATGTAGGCGACAGCCCAAGTTAAGGCCTTATCTAGGTATCAATGATGCACATGTTAGGAAGGCTTTGAATAACACTAAATAATAACCAGCAAGACTATCACAATCACCCATATTGATAATCTGCTAGATTTTTTCACCGTTAGTACTTAATACTTCCTCTCAACTGAATTGAAATCCTTCATCGAAACATCTGATCTTCCTCACCATGCTCATCTTTAACCTCGAGCTTTCCAACACAAAAAAAAAAGAACTGTCCATTAATGTTTCAATGCATTCAATTCGTCCAATACCTCCTAACTTAGCCTCCCATATTTATCTCGGATTTAATTTGTTTCCTAAAACCCCAAAATAATATTTCCATGTAATCTTCATGTAAAACACATTTTCCTTTTAGTTCAAACTTTATAAATTCATTCGTTCAAGCTTACACTATATATTGAGTTCAAGCTTTATAAACTTAGCCTCCCCTAATCCTATCCTTAAGCTCAAGCTGAAGAAACCCTTGAGTTCATTCATAATTTCACATTCAGGCAATGAATGACAAATTCCCATGGTTCACCCATTTCATTTCCTTACACTATACTCACCCTTTTCAAGCTTACACTCATGTTCATGGCTACCCACTCAATATCATACACATCCAGCATATATAACCCACCCATGTCATTTCATTATTCATTAGAATTAATTCAATACCATTAAATCATTATAAACAATTATAATCCATGTACGACCCCAAATTTTGTTTTACCACCATGACCACCATGAATCAACTACATGACTTGTATACGCCGATCATTTATATGCCTTGGCTCTCGCATTACGAATCTCCTCCTGTTCATTCATTCAACTTACCTGTCGGTTCCTTATAACCAATCAAGAAATATCTTTGCAAGAGCGGTTGGGATTCTAATGGTTAAGTTGTTGACACATTACAGTTTGTGTGGATAAGGAATTAGAAGTGGTGAGTTGAGCATATATATCTGCATGTTGCATGGACTGTATAGAAGGGTTCCTAATGGTTTTATGAGGTTGAGCTGTCAAACTCAAAAGAGCATTACTGGAACATGATTTCAAGTACAACGATAGAGGATTGAGGAGTAATAAGATTTGTGAGAGATTGCATACCGATTAAAACCCAGACAACTTTCTTTTGATTATGTCAACCCTTGACAACTTAATCTACATTCCTGTATTGATACAAATGAGTTCACAGTGGCCTTGATGAGCTCGTGTGAGACCCTTCATGTCATAATGACCCCTAGAATTAACACCCCTTGGTATGCAATAGCATATTCCAATTTGACATCCCTTCCCCTTCACATTCAGCTTGGCAACACCTATTTAATTGATACAACAATCCTTCACTTCATATTCTTTTTCTCATTGAATTTTCTAATGACATTTATTTTCATAAAGGATCCCTATCATTAAGATAGCTTGCGCCCTCATGTTTTTTTTCTTTTTTCCTCTTACCTTCTTTTCGCTTTCTCTCTTGTTTTTATTCAGTACCTCACTTTAGCTTATGTCTTACGACCATTATTTCAATAGCAACGTGATTTCTCCTAGCCCATAGCATCCGACCACTACATAGATTGCCACTTTACTATTAGTTTGGTTTTGGATTTATGTACAATGTGTTGGTTCCTATGCAACCAATGATCAGCTTGTTTATTTCTCATTTTCCCCATTTGTAAATAGTTTACACTACTATGTATCTTCATTCCATCTACATCGTGGTAATATTTTAATTATCTATCATCTCGAAATTCGCCATCTGTCCATTTCATTTGAAATCATAGATATACAACGATTCTTAATACTTTTCGTTATTGGCCAACTTCTTCCCTAATCATTTCAACATATGTATTGGTGTCGTCTTTTCCTATTTTATCTTTTTCAACCCAAGCATTTGTATAAAGGCTTTTAGGTAGCATACTAAACTTTGCTAATTCATTCGTCTTTCGCATTAATGTTATTTCTGTCATCTCTTATGTGTGATTGAATTGTCCTATTGTTAAATGTTGCCTTCTTCAGCGTCGCTGCTTCTCCCTTAATTTCAATCTTTCGAAAGCTAATAGTTCCTGACAAGTATTCGTATCTATTTTCAGCATCGTCCACTATGTCTTTGACATCATTAAATATTGAATCCATTTTTGCTTGATTCTAAGTGGTCGCCAATCTTTTTTTTTTCATTTCATATGTCACACATTGATCAGTAAATCAAACTTCTAACTACTTAACCAAATTGAGAAGGCACAGAACAATCACCACTGATATGACCCAAGAATCTTTCTTAGGTTTTCGATGTGATGGGTAAAAATCGACATATGCGTGCGAAGTTGAAATCACCATTTGCTTCAAAAAGGGATCATACCTGCACAGATAGAAGATGAGCCTGCATAAGTTTCTTACTGAAGTCTTGTAATATGTATCGTTTACTTTGGGATGTAACCCCCGTATTCTGGATGTGTGATCCGTTGAGTTGTACTTTTTATGTCTTTTCCCATTATTGAACCTTATGGAATGAGTTACTCCGAGCGTGTGGCCCGTAGAGTTGTAGACTGCGGCGTATGGCTGTTGAGCTTGACTTGGCCTCCTTTTGTACTTAGTTTCAATGCAAGCATTTAATATAAGGCTTTAAGCCTGGGAAATGGTCAGTTTTTAGGGGAAATTCTGTTCGTTTCACTTCAGAATTTAGGAAAATTTTTATATTAATCCATATCCGAAACCTTTTACTGAGACCAAAAGGTTGAACCCGATTTTGGCAAGCAATGCAAAAAGCGGTTGCGACCAAGTTGAATTTCAGTTGTTCATACCACTGCGAGATTAATAGGCAAACTGAGCCCAGGATATATCGGGCCTTATGAAATCATTGAGTAAAACACTGTAGCTTATAGGTGCGATTACCAAGAGAACTAGAACACGTACATGCCTTTCACATCTTACAACTCAGAAAACGTTTCTCAGATCCACATTAAGCCATCACATCTCACATTTACAACTTCTAGAGTTCGAGTGCGGTAAAAGCTTTTCTTTCAAACTGCAAGTTTCGAGGACGAAACTTATTTTAAGGGGGGAAGGCTGTAATGGCTCGAACCTAATACTCATTTTAATGACATTGAATCATTTTAATTACAAATTAATCAAGTTGGACCCCGCATTTCAATTCAGCATTTTCGATATGTATAAATATATTTATCTGTATATATATTTGTGCATTGCAGGTTGAAGCGACGATGTGGCCTCGAACAGGACTTTACTATACTCCTAAATAAGCATCAATTTGAAAAACATTAACAATAATAATAATACTAACGTATGAGTAAAAACGGTGATAATGTAATGATAATAAAATGTAAGCCTTATTTATGTGATGAATGTGATAATAATCAAAACTACAAATATTACAAATATTTATTCCCAAATGATATATATATATATATATATTTGTATATATATATATATGTATGTAATAATTGAAAAAAAAACAGAGAGAGAGAAAGAGAGACCACCGACATAATGTTAAGAAAAATTAACAATTAAAACACCAACCACCCCAAAAATCTCAAAAACTCACATTCCTCTTTCTGCTCTCCCTACGGTACCTCGACCCCCCTCTCTGTTTTCACTCGCCGGAAACCGGCTTCCCTCCGGCCGTCTGCCGTCTCCGAGCATGCCGACCGGTGCTAGCCCAACCAGAAACCACCCTCGGCCGCCCCACACTACGCCGCCAGCTCCACCTCCCCTGCCCACTGCTTTATCTATGACCCTCTGATTCAGCCATTCTCGCCCCCGATCCTTGGCTCCACCGGTCGCCGCCCACCGTCGCCCACCGCCACCCATCACCAACACCACCCCCAACTCCTTCTTGTTCTAGCCCAAAATGGAATCGAAAGGTGAGAACCCTAACCTGGTAAATTGATTATTTCTGGAATTGTTTGGCATTGAATTTATATATTGAAGGTTGTAATTAGCCTTAATAATTATTTAGTTGCAAATCTTTGATGTTGTTTTGGGATGTTAACATTGAAAGGTCAATTAGAGTGTGTGAAGCTGATATACGTTGTCAGGACGTTGAATTGTGATGCTGGCAGAATATATGAATTTGATTTGTGTTGTTTCAAGTTAAGTTGTGAGATTGTCGAAGAGTTGGGGATGAAGGTTGAAGGTTGTTGAAATTTTTATTTGCTCACGACAGTGTCTTGAATTGTTGGATCAATTTGGATAAATGATTGAGTGAACCCGATAAATGATTATTGTAGTTGGTGGATGATTATTGGATTTATTGGCATAGTTTGGTGAGCTTGATGTATGTTGATATAAGCTTGAGATAAGCTCATTATAACCTCGATATGCGTTTGATATCAATTCCGAAGCCATAGCCATAAGTTGACGATATTTGGTTAATTTGTGAAATTATGAAGTTAGCACGGTCTAACGTTATTTGCTCCTTACACATGATACAAATTTATGAAGTCTGGGATTGGTTGGGTACGTGCGAGAACCTGTAGCTTGATGTGATGGCGTTATTGAAATTAGGGGTAGTAATTAGCGTGGGTGGTTCATAGCGCGATTGGGGTGGCTAATTGCAGTTACAGCGTAATTGGCAGTGATAGTTATTCATTTTTTTAATGAAAATAAAGTCCGAGCTTGAGTGTAGTTGAGTTGATGAGATTAAGCGAAGAGAATAATCAAATGAAATCATAAGAATTTGGTGCTAGGGGGTTCGATGTTGGGTGAGACATAAGCTTAGCTAGAGCATTCGAATGAGCCTATAGGTGCAATCGAGCTAAGAAAGGGCCTAATGCATGTAATCATACTCCACAACTTTACGAAAGGCGTAAGATATTCCGATTGCTAATTTACGTAATTATTCGTATTGTAGATATCCCCAATTCACTTATATCCATAGCTTAACTGATAAAAATGGGTGTGTGCTATTGGCATAAACTAGCAATATAAGGTTCAATGTTTGGGGGGTATAACGACGGTTTGCCGAAGGAACCTATAACCATAATAATAATAATAATAATAATAATAATAATAATAATAATAATAATGTTAGTTATGGTTATAAAGAATTATAGCTTCGATAACAACATTAATAAACGTGTTGCTAACAATAATGTACAATAACATTAAGACTAAGTGTACGACGAGATGATAATAGCACCGAACTTATATTCGTAATTCAAATAGTAATGACATCGTTAAATGTTCATTAAATTGAGGAATTTAATAAACTTTGTAACATCGCACTAATTGGAAGAATGGCATGTTGAAGCAGAAGTGAGGCCACCTCGGTCGCTTCAAGCTGCCCCCGGACAATTTTCAATTAAGCGGGAGAGAGACTTTCAAAGACCAGGTACGTACATTGCCTGTACTCTTCAAAAACTCACAGTGTTCTCAGCAATGCAAAATTAATATAAGATTCATTTAATGAATCAATTTCTCAATGTTTTGTCACATAAACAAGTGGCCCCGCCAATCATCATCAGGGCTTATGCCCAGCAATTATCAAGGCTTATACCGACCAATATACCCGCGCGCGGCGTCAACTCAGGTTTCTCGATCGGCCTGGGGGGTGAGCACCTAAAGTATGATCGTTTCAAGACGTACGTCGACCAAGGGGTCCACTTCCAGATAATAATCAGCAAATCAATTTCACTTATACATTCTCTCTCTCCTGTTTGCAAAACAAAATGTTTTGAAATGCGGCCGGCCCAACTAACCTTTCATAAAACTTATTTTAGCGCATGGGAATGTACGTATTGAGTTTCGGCTCACCATTCGAATGTCTTTCTGTTTTTCTGTTTTAGGTATGAGAAGAAATGCATGGTCGTTCTCCTGAGAAATCAGAAAGCAGCAAGATAAGGGACGTTTACTGGACGCTAGCTAGTCAACACCCATAGTGATGATAAGTTAGAAACTTGGAGATTTTGTGTTGTTAGTCTTTTGAAATCTGAGGATAATATTGCTTAGCGTTGGTACATCAAGTTCTCACATAAGAGATAAACTGTATGACTCGACAAATATTTAATTTGGGTGATCATAAAGGTTTAGTAGATCAGTTAGCCTTGTTTCATTCTGGAACGGCGGTAATGCCTCCCATTATATTAAAAGCCTTCCGCTGCAGATTGATAAGAAATTAGTAGTTAAGTTAGAGTAATCAGACATTAGCATTTGGGGGCGTTACAGTTGTGGTATCAGATCTGTAACACCCCAAGTATACATGATTCATTACCAAATCTGTAACACCCCAAGTATACATGATTCATTACCTGCATTCATCTGTATAGGGTTATCAATAAGGTACAATAATTCAATGAACGGGGCATTACCGCCGTCCATGAAGGACAAGGCTTCTATTAAACATGAAAACTTGCCATAACCCAAAGAATACCCCGTAACAGGGTATACACCATCATAAACACCCAAACCATTTAGTTATATACAAAAAGGTTCTAACATCCCAAGGATAACACCAACTTACATAACTCGGTTTGGAAATACAGTCGCAACATCAAAATACACAAGTTAATTTAAAATACATTTGGCACTCCAAAATACATCACAGTATGCCACGACAGCACCTTGGCTCTCCCACACTGTCAACTACATGAATGGTTCTGTCTCATTTATCACCTCCGGCCTCCCTGCCCGCCTCAGGGCGGTTCACTGAACATTTTCCTAAAACAAAACATAAAAATATTTCGAACTGTGAGCCAAAGCCCAGTACATGAATCCCTGTACTGTTAAAGGTTCATTGAAAAGTAATTTAGGGCCCGCTTGCAATTCATTTTAAGTGAAAACAGGGAATAAGATGCATATAAAACTGCATTGCTAATTATTATCTGTTAGTGCACCCCTGAGTAACTGTTACGATCTGTGATTAGGTGTACACCTGCCAAGCCGACCGAGGGACCTGGCCTGAAGCCGCGCGGGTAACTGGAGGGCAATGCCCTGTAACTGATAACTGACGGGGTCACTGATTATGTGATGAAGCACTGATTAAAATGATTCATTGAATGTGCTTACCAAAATATTAAGATTTTGATAAATGCATGCTGATTACTAAAGATACAGGCAATAAACGTACCTGGAAGTTTTAAATGTTAGTTTGCAGAGGAATGAGATGCACTAAAGTGAAGAAAATGAAAGCTTAGGCCTTGATTCTGCTCAAAAAGTTCATTACAGGAACATGAGGTCAGAAACGATCTTGATCTTATGATGGATAATTTTAAATACAACTGGCTTATGAAGAACTTTTACACATCAGTTCATGATTAACCAAAATGATGTGGATATAAACCAAAGAAATGTGATTTAAGTCATGGTAGCAAGTTTAGAGCATAAGGGTTTAAAAGAAGGGTACGGGAAGAATAATCCACAACTTATAGTCCCGACCTCAAACGAGACGTAAGACCCCAATATACACAGCTTAGGAAGGCTTCTAAAACTTTCATCAAGGACACCAAACATGATTCTCATGCTAGGGTTCTCAAAATGGGGTTAGAACACCAACATGTCAGTTTTAAGCCTACCCCGCACAGGTTCGGTAAAATGATCATAACTTCCTCTACAGACCTCGGATTAATGCGATTCAAGAGTCATTTTGAAGCTAACACACAGACCTATCTACCCACCAAAAATCAGAATTTTTGGATGGGCCGATCATTACCAGTTTCATTTCAAATGCTGTCCTGTTTTTCTGAAAATTCCAGCAGCTCTGTTTGAGTGTTTTCCTTCACTTGTTACCCCAATCCTCCCCTCAAACTCTTCCTTAAGAGTATGTAAATACACTTTGGTACATACCAACATCATACACAAGCACCATACATGATTCCTCTTCATATTCATATCAAATAACACTTCTTTTTTAGTCACATATACACAACACCTCAAATTTATACATAGTTGATTCAAACCTTGCGTTTTGAACAAAACCCTAACTTTGGGTCACTTTGAACTCACTCCCAACTTTTCAAAACACCATAAACAACATAACAACTTCAATATATTAATAGAGAAGCAAAAACAAGGATAAATCAATCACTAAACAACACTTGAACAAGAAGCTTGCATGACTAAAATGAAACCCTAACCCTAACTTCATCTCTACCATAATCCGTCAACAAGATGAGTCTTAATACCTCAAAAACAGTATCATCCATCACTAAAACAACCATAATAAGAAACAAAAATCAACAAGATCAAGAATCAAAAACAAAAATCAGCATAGGGGTGAAAAGAACACTCACTTTGAGGTTGAAAAAGTGGTAGAAATGATGTTTGATGCCTATGCAAGTGAAAGAGGTGTTTGGGAGTGGTGAGTGGGGGATGTTTTGTGGGTTTTGGGTGGTTGAAAGGTGGCTGAAATGGTGGTGAAGCTGCTGTGTATGGCCATGTAGAGAGAGAAGGAGGAGAGGGAAGAAAGAGAGAGTCTCTTGAATGCTTGGTTAAAATGAGGTTAAGTGTAAATTTTTCCAATTTGTATTTACATTTTACCTGCCTGCAAATTAAAGTAGAAAAGTCAAAAATTTCAAGCTTGATTGGGGCTTAATTAAGAGAGTTTAGCTAAACAAATACAGATCAAGTCTTGCTGCGTTGCAAACGGCCCTGAATGGGCTTGGGTTTAGAGAAAGAACTGAAACCGAGTGCGTTTGCGAATTTTTTTTTTTTTTCAAAGTTTGAGATTAAATGATTTTAGTGTCATGAAAAAGAATTAAATCGTTAAATTCATAAAATATGAAGGTCTAAATCGATTTAAAACAAAACCCATGAATTGCAAAATGAGGGCCTAGTTAGAAATGTCCAAATGGGAATAACAAAAAGAGATGATGTAAATGAAATGAAATTAATCCTTTGGATTAATGAAATGAAATGAATAACATAATTTAGGGTTGGACTGTTACAGTCTCCCCCCTTAAAAAGTTTCGTCCTCAAAACTAACAAATTTCACCATATCATGCAGGATTACCTCGAATAAATATGGATATGCAGTTCTCATAGCCTCTTCGGACTCCCTGGTGGCTTCTTGGAAGGTATGGTTTGTCCAAAGTACTTTGACCAATGGTATCTGCTTGTTGCGCAGCTGCTTGATCCTGCGATCTAGTCTTTGGACAGGACGCTCCTCATATACTAGATCTTCTGTAATCTCGATAGGTTCAGCTACAATGGTATGGTCTGGATCTAGAATGTATTTCTTAAGCTGAGAGACATGGAACACGTTATGTACGTGCTCAAGTTCTGTAGGCAGATCTAGCCGATGGGATGCAACTTTTCGATGATTTCGAAAGGTCTAATGTACCTTGGACTCAATTTACCCCGCACTCCGAACCTTTTGATACCTTTGGTTGGTGAGACTTTCAAAAAAAGTTTATCGCCTACTTGAAACTCCAGAGGCCTTCTTCTTTTGTCTGCATAACTTTTTTGTCGACTTTGGGCGATCCTGATATGTTCCCGAATTTTTCGTATTGTTTCAGTGGTCTCTTGAATCATTTCAGGACCTATAATCAATGCCTCGTCCAAATCACTCCAGCACAACGGGGTTCTACATTTCCTCCCGTATAAAGCCTCAAATGGGGCCATTTTGATGGTGGATTGATAGCTGTTGTTATAAGAGAATTCCACCAAAGGCAAGTCATCTTCCCACTTTCCTTGAAACTCCAATACACAAGCTCTTAGCATGTCTTTCAAAATTTGATTCACCCTTTCAGTTTGTCCATCTGTTTCTGGGTGGTAGGAACTACTAAAACGTAGTTTGGTCCCAAAGGCTTTTTGAAGCGCTTGCCAGAAACGTGCTTAGAATCTTTGATCCCTATCTGAAACTATGTCTAAAGGGATTCTATGTAGACGGACTATCTCCTTGACATACAGTTGTGCTAGTTTTCACCTCCCCAAGTATCCTTGATGGGCAAGAAATGAGCTGACTTTATGAGTCGATCAACTATGACCCAGATAGCATTCTTTTTTGAGGTAGAAGGCGGTAAACCCATAACAAAGTCCATCGAGATCGAATCCCACTTCCAAGTGGGAATTTCTAAGGGTCGTAGTTCACCGACAGGACGTTGATGCTCTGCTTTAACTTTCTGACAAATGAGACACTTATCCACATATTCTGCAACATTCTTCTTCATATTATTCCATCAAAAATGTTGTCTCAGACCTCTGTACATCTTGGTGCCTCCTGGATGCACTGAATAACGAGTGTTATGAGCCTCTTCCAGGATCCGCTTTCTTAATTCCCCATTTTTGGGCACACATAGGCGATTCTGGAACCTCAGAGTCCCATCCTCGCTTATTACAAATCCCGGAGACTTCCCTTTCTCTAAATTTTGTTTGATTCTTTGAAGTTCGGGATCACTTTCCTGGTTCAGTCGAATTTCTTCCCCTAAGGAAGGTTGTACAGTGAGTGCTGATAATCGAGCCTTCGTTTGCCTGTGGGATACCAATTGAATCCCAAAGTCCTCAAGTTCTCTTAAGAGATTCAATTGAGTAATCACCACAGTGTTCGAGCTATGTTGCGCCTTCCTAACGTGGGTTAGAGAAAGGGAAGTCTCCGGGATGTGTAATAAGCGAGGATGGGACTCTGAGGTTCCAAAATCGCCTATGTGTGCCCAACAATGGGGAATTAAGAAAGCGGATCCTGGAAGAGGCTCATAATACTCGTTATTCAGTGCATCCAGGAGGCACCAAGATGTACAGAGGTCTGAGACAACATTTTTGGTGGAATAATAAGAAGAAGGATGTTGCAGAATATGTGGATAAGTGTCTAATTTGTCAGAAAGTTAAAGCAGAGCATAAACGCCCTGTCGGTGAACTACGACCCTTAGAAATTCCCACTTGGAAGTGGGATTCGATCTCGATGGACTTTGTTATGGGTTTACCGCTTTCTGCCTCAAAAAAGAATGCTATCTGAGTCATAGTTGATCGACTCACAAAGTCAGCTCATTTCTTGCCCATCAAGGATACTTGGGGAGTTGAAAAACTAGCCCAACTGTATGTCAAGGAGATAGTCCGTCTACATGGAATCCCTTTAGACATAGTTTCAAATAGGGATCAAAGATTCCAAGCACGTTTCTGGCAAGCGCTTTAAAAAGCCTTTGGGACCAAACTAAGTTTTAGTAGTTCCTACCACCCAGAAACAGATGGACAAACTGAAAGGGTGAATCAAATTTTGGAAGACATGCTAAGAGCTTGTGTATTGGAGTTTCAAGGAAAGTGGGAAGATGACTTGCCTTTGGTGGAATTCTCTTATAACAACAGCTATCAATCCACCATCAAAATGGCCCCATTTGAGGCTTTATACGGGAGAAAATGTAGAACCCCGTTGTGCTGGAGTGATTTGGACGAGGCATTGATTATAGGTCCTGACATGATTCAAGAGACCACTGAAACAATAAGAAAAATTCGGGAACATATCAGGATCGCCCAAAGTCGACAAAAAAGTTATGCAGACAAAAGAAGAAGGCCTCTGCAGTTTCAAGTCGGCGATAAAGTTTTTCTGAAAGTCTCACCAACCAAAGGTATCAAAAGGTTCGGAGTGCGGGGTAAATTGAGTCCAAGGTACATTGGACCTTACGAAATCATCGAAAAGCTGAATCCTGTAGCTTATCGGCTAGATCTGCCTACAGAACTTGGGCACGTACATAACGTGTTCCATGTCTCTCAGCTTAAGAAATACATTCCAGATCCAGACCATACCATTGTAGCTGAACCTATCGAGATTTCGGAAGATCTAGTATATGAGGAGCACCCTGTCCAAATACTAGATCGCAGGATCAAGCAGCTGCGCAACAAGCAGATATCATTGGTCAAAGTACTCTGGTCAAACCACACCTCCCAAGAAGCCACCTGGGAGACTGAAGAGGCTATGAGAACTGCATATCCATATTTATTCGAGGTAATCCTGCATGATAGGGTGAAATTCGTTAGTTTCGAGGATGAAACTTTTTAAAGGGGGGAGACTGTAATAGTCCAACCCTAAATTCATTATTCATTTACATCATCTCTTTTTGTTATTCCCATTTGGACATTTCTAACTAGGCCCCCACCTTGCAATTCATGGGTTCTGTTTTAAATCGATTTAGGCCTTGATAATTTACGAATTTAACGATTTAATTCTTTTTCATGACACTAAAATCATTTAATCTCAAACTTTTGAAAAAAAAAAAAATCGCAAACGCACTCGGTTTCAGTTCTTTCTTTAAGCCCGAGCCCGTTTAGGGCCGTTTGCGACGTAGCAAGACTTGATCGGTATTTGTTTAGCTAAACCCTCTTAATTAAGCCTTAATTAAGCTTGATATTTTTGACTTTTCTCCTTTTAATTTCAGCCAAGTAAAATGTTAATATAAATTGTAAAATTTTCATTTTTGCTTCATTTTAAACCAAGCTTTCAAGATATTTTCTCTCTCTTCCCTCTCCTCCTTCTCTCTACACGGCAGAACAGCAGCAAGCTTCCCTTCCCAGCCATCTTTCAACCACCAAAAACCCATAAATCAACCCCCACTCACCACCCCCAAACACCTCTTTCACTTCCATAGGCATCAAGCATCATTTCTACCACTTTTTCAACCTCAAAGTGAGTGTTCTTTTCACCCCTATGCTGATTTTTGTTTTTGATTCTTGATCTTGTTGATTTTTGTTTCTTATTATGGTTGTTTTAGTGATGGATGATACTGTTTTTGAGGTATTAAGACTCATCTTGTTGATGGATTATGGTAGAGATGAAGTTAGGGTTAGGGTTTCATCTTAGTCATGCAAGCTTCTTGTTCAAGTGTTGTTTAGTGATTGATTTATCCTTGTTTTTGCTTCTCTATTAATATATTGAAGTTGTTATGTTGTTTATGGTGTTTTGAAAAGTTGGGAGTGAGTTCAAAGTGACCCAAAGTTAGGGTTTTGTTCAAAAGGCAAGGTTTGAATCAACTATGTATAAATTTGAGGTGTTGTGTATATGTGACTAAAAAAGAAGTGTTATTTGATATGAATATGAAGAGGAATCATGTATGGTGTTTGTGTATGATGTTGGTATGTACCAAAGTGTATTTACATACTCTTAAGGAAGAGTTTGAGGTGAGGATTGGGGTAACAAGTGAAGGAAAACACTCAAACAGAGCTGCTGGAATTTTCAGAAAAACAGGACAGCCTTTGTAATAAAACTGGTAATGATCGGCCCATCCAAAAATTCTGATTTTTGGTGGGTAGATAGGTCTGTGTGTTAGCTTCAAAATGACTCTTGAATCGCATTAATCCGAGGTCTGTAGAGGAAGTTATGATCATTTTACCGAACCTGTGCAGGGTAGGCTTAAAACTGACATGTTGGTGTTCTAACCCCATTTTGAGAACCCTAGCATGAGAATCATGTTTGGTGTCCTTGATGAAAGTTTTAGAAGCCTTCCTAAGCTGTGTATATTGGGGTCTTATGTCTCGTTTTAAGGTCGGGACTATAAGGTGTGGCTTATTCTTTCCGTACCCTTCTTTTAAACCCTTATGCTCTAAACTTGCTACCATGACTTAAATCACATTTCTTTGGTTTATATCCACATCATTTTGGTTAATCATGAACTGATGTGTAAAAGTTCTTCATAAGCCAGTTGTATTTAAAATTATCCATCATAAGATCAAGATCTTTTCTGACCTCATGTTCCTGTAATGAATTTTTGAGCAGAATCAAGGCCTAAGCTTTCATTTTCTTCACTTTAGTGCATCTCATTCCTCTGCAAACTAACATTTAAAACTTCCAGGTACGTTTATTGCCTGTATCTTTAGTAATTAGCATGCATTTATCAAAATCATAATATTTTGGTAAGCACATTCAATGAATCATTTTAATCAGTGTTTCATCACATAATCAGTGACCCCGTCAGTTATCAGTTACAGGGCATTGCCCTCCAGTTACCCGCGCGGCTTCAGGCCAGGTCCCTCGGTCGGCTTGGCAGGTGTACACCTAATCACAGATCGTAATAGTTACTCAGGGGTGCACTAACAGATAATAATTAGCAATGCAGTTTTATATGCATCTTATTCCCTGTTTTCACTTAAAATGAATTGCAAGTGGGCCCTAAATTACTTTTCAATGAACCTTTAACAGTACAGGGATATATGTACTGAGCTTTGGCTCACAGTTCAAAATATTTTTATGTTTTGTTTTAGGCAAATGTTCAGTGAACCGCCCTGAGGCGGGCAGGGAGGCCGGAGGTGATAAATGAGACAGAACCATTCACGTAGTTGACGGTGTGGGAGAGCCAAGATGCTATCGTGGTATACTGTGATGTCTTTTGGAGTGCCTAGTGTATTTTAAGTTAACTTATGTATTTTGATGTTGCGACTGTATTTCCAAATCGAGTTATGTAAGTTGATGTTATCCTTGAGATGTTAGAACCTTTTTGTATATAACTAAATGGTTTGGGTGTTTATGATGGTGTATACCCTGTTACGGGGTATTCTTTGGGTTATGGCAAGTTTTCATGTTTAACAGAAGCCTTGTCCTTCGTGGACGGCGGTAACGCCCCGTTCATTGAATTATTGTACCTTATTGATAACCCTATGCAGATGAATGCAGGTAATGAATCATGTACACTTGGGGTGTTACAGATTTGGTAATGAATCATGTATACTTGGGGTTCAGAGCCCAGGTTAGCGAATCACTGTGAGCAATAGGATGCTTGAGGGTTAGGTTGTGAAGATACGGACCTAGATGTGATAGTTCGTTTGCGTAAGGAGTGTACATGAGGGGTATTTACAGGCTAACCTAACCAGGAGCAGTGAAGTAGTTCACGTTCCGCTTTTTGAGTTGAGTTAAATTCAGCCTTAGTTCTATATAGCTATTGCTTTATCGTTATGTCATGCAGAATTAGGTGATAACCCTTGTTTGTGCGTTTCAGTATGTCTGCAAACGACGATCAAAATAACCAGGGAGGTGAATCTCAGAACTCGGGAAATCAAGAAAATGAGAACTCCCAACAGAACCTTAGTGAAAACCCAACTGTGGCCCTAGAAGCGTCTGGTAACGTGGAAGATTCGAATTACTGGAAAAACTTGGTAATTGAGTTAATGAAAAGGATCCCTGCTGCGCCATTAGGGTCTCAGGTACTTCCAGAACACCCTCTAAAGTCAGATAAGCTGGCGGATAGGATAGCTCGACGCAACCCTAAGGTTTATGACGGAAATCTAGACCCTATAGAACTGGAAGATTGGATTAGGGGAATGGAAAAGATCTTTGCAGTCGTTGAAGTTCCTGAAGAGAAAAAGATAAATATAGGGACTTTTTATTTAGATGGCGAAGCAGACATTTGGTGGAGTACTGTGAAAGACAAATTACAAGGGCCTGAGCTTACGTGGGCAAAATTTCTCGAGGAACTTAGGGCTAAGTTTTACCCAATCACAGTTCAACGACAGATAGAGAAGGAGTTTATGGAATTAAGGATGAGCGATAATATGACGGTAACGCAGTATGCCCGAAAGTTTATGGAATTATCAAGATTTGTTCCAGATTTTATAGCATCTGAAAAGCTGAAAATGAGGAGGTTTGAGGAAGGTCTAGCTTTTTACATTCGGAACCAATTGGCAGGTCAACCAATTCAAACATATCAGGAGTTGTACGAAAGAGCTGCTGAGGTGGAACGAGTGAAGGGGGAATTTAGGGCTTTAAACCCGGAAAATCAAAAAAGGAAATGGGATGATCGTAGTGCCTCAAGCGACAGTGTGGCTCAAAAGAGAACCGCTGCTGGCCCTGCTAAAACCCGTCCAGCGGTATCAACCGAACCTTGCGCCAAGTGTGGGCGGACAAATTATACTACAGCTGAGTGTCGTGTCGGTACTAACAAGTGTCTGTGGTGTGGAAGCCCCAACCATTCGACTGTCACTTGTCCTAGAAGGCAGAGGGCCGTGGAAAAGGGAGTCGTAAGGCCTATACAACCCCCACGTCAAGAAACCCTGCCTCCTAAACCCTCAACGGCAGGACGAGCATACATAATGAGCAAAACAGAAGCGGCGGTCTCTGGTATGGCCATCTCTAAAATTCCCTTTTTATTCAAGTCATTTTGTGCCTTATTTGATTTAGGTGTGCTGCACTTCTATCTACCTATTCATGCTGCATTAAGTTATCTTTGGGACATTGAGTTATCTTTGGACAAAAAAAAAAATAAAAAAGAGAGAGAGAAAGCAAAACAAAGCAAGCAAAAATATTAACGGGTGAACTATGGGATTAGGTTGGCAAGTAAACAGGTGACAGAATGTCTCGTTCCTTGCAAATGTGTTTCTATTAAAATTGCTGAGCATGAGTTAGCATGAGTTCCTCGGGAATTTGAATCAATTTGATATATCGAAGTCCGATATAGTCTTGGGAATGAGCTAGTTGACTGTACATGAGGCAAGCATAAATTGCAAGACCCTTAAGGTGACTCTGAGAGTCAAGAAGGCCAAGAAATATGTTTCTGGGGAAAGGCCTTAGCAGAGAGCATTCTGTAAGTTCAACCATGAAGACAAGTGAGTGCTGAAACGAGCGTGCATAAGGTATGCGTATTATGTTATTGGGAAGTGCATGATGTTTTCCCTGAGGAATTGTGAGGTTCACAAATCGATTTCAAAATTGAATTAATTCATGGTGCAAATCCTATTCGAAAACTGCTTAAGGGATGGCTCCGACCGAGTTGCATGAAAATCTAGTTAAATACGATGACCGTTAAGGATAAGTCCCTGTTGCCTAGGATAGATGAACCGTTTGGCCAATTGTAAGGAGCTTATCATCAAAAGGGAAAAGTGGTTACGAAATCCGGTGGCAGAAAGAAGAAGTTTACGGGTTTATCAGAATATTAAGGCAGGATATTGGAGAAGACGTTGGTAGATGTTGAAGTGGGAAAAAAAAAAACGAAAACAAAAAGAGAGTGAAGGCTAAGCATCCGCGCCCTGCAGGCACAGTAAGACCTGTAGAAATTCATGCTAGTAATTTCAGTGGATTTTATTATGAAGTTATTCATTTTTGATTTTACGAAGAACATTGCTATGGGTCATTGTGGATTAACTCACCAACTCTGCTTATTTTATACCAATTCATGACACTTGGGGGTATAAACACATTAGCACCTTTATATGTCAGGGGACCGAGAGCATATAGTGTCATACTTTGAGTCCCTACCATATAGATTCAACCCCCCTATGCAATCGTGTTCTTTTACCGGAACGGATTCATAGTGCTTACTTTATACTTTATTCACCCGATCCAATTTCACCCATCGCCTTTATCATGCTGATCGCACTTAGATGACCACCTTGTTGTAACTTCATGATGCTTATTCCGCTTGTAATACACTGGTTGAATCCAAATGCGATGGAATCATCGTTCGCTTTAAACAAGAGTCATGTGTACATGTAGAGAAGTGGTGTGAGACATTCGGTATGTTAATTTGTGAGGTGACCAGGTATTATGAGATACTTAAGGTTCAAAAATTATTCGGTACGGCCATGTGAGCCACATTATTGTTTATTTTTGGGATGTAAGCCCCATTACTCCGGATGTATGATCCGTTGAGATGTATCTTTTATTTATTTTCTCCTACTGTACATGGTTGGGTGATTTACTCCGGGCGTGTGGCCCGTAGAGCTGTGATCTCCGGCGTGTGGCCGTTGAGCTTGATTTGGTCTCTTTCTGTACCTATTGTCAATGCAGGGCTTCAAATGTAAGGCTTTAAGCCTGGAAAATGGCCAATTTTCAGGGGAAATTCTGTCCGTTTCACCCCAGAATTTAAGGAAGCATTAATCCTCCTAGTGTAAAGTCAGAGTATATCACATGAGGACAGAAGCAGGTGGTTCACCTATTGGATTTACCACCAATTTTTGAGCGTATACAAAACGTTTGTACATCTCATAACTTCAAAAGAATTCTAGATCGTTCCTTTTCAAGTACAAGTTTCGAGGACGAAACTTAATTTAAGGGGGGAAGGCTGTAACGGCCCGAACCTAATATTCATTTAACGTTAGTTTGAATCATGTTAATCCCCAATTAAGCCGATTGGGCACCGCATTTCAAATCAGCATTTTATATGCATGTTTATATGTATATATATATTTGTTTGTGCATTGCAGGTTGAAACGACGATGTGGCCTCAAACAGAACAATATTAAACTCCTTAATACTAATAATAATAAAGAAGAATAATAGTGATAATAATAGTCATAATAATAATAATTCACAAAAAAAAAAAACGAAACACACACACACGCATAACCGACATATTATTCACAAAACCAAAACCAACACAAATTAAAAACGCAAACGCTCACCCTCTCTCTCCTCACTCTGCTCTCTGCCTCACAAAAGCCCGACCCCCCCCTTCTTCTTTTCCTCCTCTGTTTCGTTTGTCGGAAAAGGGGCACCTCCCCGGCCACCGGACGTCGCCCTAAGCAGCACCACCGGCCGACACCTGCCCAGCCACCATCTCCCTGTTCGGCTTCCTCTGTCACGTCGCCCCCTGTTCGGCCTGCCCTGTCGCGTGCCCCCTACTGCCCGGCCATATTCACCGGCGAGCCAGCGTCGCCGGCCATCGTCGTCAGGCCCCGCCGACCGTAGCTGCTCCTCGCCACCCTCAGCCGGCCCCATTAACCCTCCCTTCAAAGTATTTTGGTTGGTTAGTGAGTTGAAAGGTGAGAACCCTGAATCCCACTTCATTCAATTTTGGCCTTTTATGCTGAGGTTTTGTGTGTAAATGGAGTAATTATCATTGATAAGTGATTTGTTTGTGAATTGCTTGAATTATTTTGAATGGTTGGATTGAGTTGTAAAGAGAGAGTGGTGATGAGTGAAGGTTGAGGATGACACTTGGTCCTAGGTTGTTGTTCATGATGATGATGATGATTATTAGATTGATTTCATAACGAATATGAGAAGTTGAGGTTTAGCATCAATTCAAGTTAAAACGAAGTTAGTTTAACGTGTTTAGCATCGATTCAAGTTAATTAGTTAATGCCTGAAAAAGAATTAAAATCGAACTTGTGTTAACGTGCGTAGCTTCGATTCAAGTTATTTAGCTAATATATGAAAAAGAATTAAAACCGCAGTCCTTTTAATGTACTTAGCTTCCATTCGAGTTAATTAACCGAACCGATGCAAGCAAATGAACTAATTTCACGGTTAATGAAATATGTTTAGCTTCGAATAACTGTGAAAGAATAAGTGAAAGGGGTCAGTAAAACCAATTGTAACTTATCGAAGATTGTATTGCATGGTTGTAAATCTATTGAATAGGTGGTAATGGACGACGAAGAATATGAAAAGCCGTATCGCTTAGGTGTGTTATGCTATATATGTGATATTTGATAGGAATTAGAAGAGATTGTACGTTGGGCGAGCAATTAAGGTCGTGAACTCAATATCTTGATGTTGTGCCTTAATTCAAGCTGAAGCAAAGTTTATGAAGTTACTGATGGGTGAATGTTCTTGTATATTATATTAAACGATGAATATAGCCTAAATTTACATTGAATGAATGACCTTGATGGGTTAAAGTTCTGAAGTTATGTCCAAATTGGCGAGTGATGAAGAGGAGTGACATACATGTGTTGATTAGTGTTGTGGATGCCACGAATGTAATGGGTTGAAGTTTAGGGTTGTGCTTTAACAAAAATGTAGGCTTGAGTGAGGTTAAGTCGATGAGGTTAAGTGCGTGCAAAGAGAGCAATTGAGTGGAACTATATGAGTTTGGTGCTAAAACGCGATAAGTTGGGAGTTGCTATTGGCATAAAGTCAATGACGGAAGGTTTGATGTTTGGGGTAAATAAGCTTAGCCTAGCTGATTCAAAGAGTCCTAGATGCAATGTACCAAATGCAAATCAATAACAGCAGTTCGGTGGCAGGAACCCAAAACTGTAATAATAATCATAGTGTAAGGTGTGATCACAAAACTTTCTATAGCAATTAGCAATTACAATAACACTACTAATAAGAGCAACGTTAACAAACGTATTGATAACAATGGTTTACAATGGTCTTAAGGCTAGCATGCAACGAAATGACCATAACTATGAACTCCTAAAATGTAATAGTGATAACCGCGTTAGTTATAGACATACAGCTAGTTACAAATAATCCATTGAGTTGAGGAATTTAATAAACTTTGTAATGTTGCACTAATAGGGGCTAATAAAATATTGGAAGCAGGAAGGAGGCCACATCGGTCGCTTCAAGCTGCCACCACACATGCCCCATTCTAACAGGGAGAGAATTTCGAAAAGACCAGGTACGTACATTGCCTGTGTTCTTCAAAAACTCACATGTTTTCCATGATGAAAAAAATCAATGTAATGCTCCTTCAAGGAATCAGTTTACTCATTATTTTGTCACATAAGTAAGTGGCCCCGTCAATGCTCAATCATCAGGGCTTATGCCCTTCAAGTTACCCACGCGGCTGCAACTCAGGCTCTCCGATCGGCCTGGGAGGTGTGCACCTATCTCAAGATCGCCATCTTCGAACGGTTTGGGATGCGTACTGATGCAGGAGGACAAAGTAGTAGCTTATGCCTCTAGACAACTCAAGCCATATGAGAAAAATTACCCTACTCATGACCTGGAATTAGCAGCCGTGGTCTTTGCATTGAAAATTTGGAGACAATACTTATATGGGGTATCGTGCAAGATCTATACTGACCATCAAAGTTTAAAGTATATCTTCACCCAGAAGGAGCTCAATTTGAGGCAACGGCGTTGGCTTGAGTTGCTTAAAGACTATGATTTGCAGATTCAATATCATCCTGGTAAAGCAAATGTGGTGGCGGATGCCTTAAGTAGGAAGGCGCAATATAGCTCGAACACTATGGTGATTACTCAATTGAATCTCTTAAGAGAACTTGAGGACTTTGGGATTCAATTGGTGTCCCACGGGCAAACGAAGGCTCGATTATCAGCACTCACTGTACAACCTTCCTTAGGGGAAGAAATTCGACTGAACCAGGAAAGTGATTCCGAACTTCAAAGAATCAAACAAAATTTAGAGAAAGGGAAGTCTCCGGGATTTGTAATAAGCGAGGATGGGACTCTGAGGTTCCAAAATCGCCTATGTGTGCCCAACAATGGGGAATTAAGAAAGCGGATCCTGGAAGAGGCTCATAATACTCGTTATTCAGTGCATCCAGGAGGCACCAAAATGTACAGAGGTCTGAGACAACATTTTTGGTGGAATAATATGAAGAAGGATGTTGCAGAATATGTGGATAAGTGTCTAATTTGTCAGAAAGTTAAAGCAGAGCATCAACGTCCTGTCGGTGAACTACGACCCTTAGAAATTCCCACTTGGAAGTGGGATTCGATCTCGATGGACTTTGTTATGGGTTTACCGCCTTCTACCTCAAAAAAGAATGCTATCTGGGTCATAGTTGATCGACTCATAAAGTCAGCTCATTTCTTGCCCATCAAGGATACTTGGGGAGGTGAAAACTAGCACAACTGTATGTCAAGGAGATAGTCCGTCTACATAGAATCCCTTTAGACATAGTTTCAGATAGGGATCAAAGATTCTAAGCACGTTTCTGGCAAGCGCTTCAAAAAGCCTTTGGGACCAAACTACGTTTTAGTAGTTCCTACCACCCAGAAACAGATGGACAAACTGAAAGGGTGAATCAAATTTTGAAAGACATGCTAAGAGCTTGTGTATTGGAGTTTCAAGGAAAGTGGGAAGATGACTTGCCTTTGGTGGAATTCTCTTATAACAACAGCTATCAATCCACCATCAAAATGGCCCCATTTGAGGCTTTATACGGGAGGAAATGTAGAACCCCATTGTGCTGGAGTGATTTGGACGAGGCATTGATTATAGGTCCTGAAATGACTCAAGAGACCACTAAAACAATAAGAAAAATTCGGGAACATATCAGGATTGCCCAAAGTCGACAAAAAAGTTATGCAGACAAAAGAAGAAGGCCTCTGGAGTTTCAAGTATGCTATAAAATTTTTCTAAAAGTCTCACCAACCAAAGGCATCAAAAGGTTCGGAGTGCGGGGTAAATTGAGTCCAAGGTACATTGGACCTTACGAAATCATCGAAAAGCTGAATCCTGTAGCTTATCGGCTAGATCTACCTGCAGAACTTGGGCACATACATAATGTGTTCCATGTCTCTCAGCTTAAGAAATACATTCCAGATCCAGACCATACCATTGTAGCTAAACCTATCGAGATTACGGAAGATCTAGTATATGTGGAGCGTCCTGTCCAAATACTAGATCCCAGGATCAAGCAGCTGCGCAACAAGCAGATACCATTGGTCAAAGTACTTTGGACAAACCATACCTCCCAAGAAGCTAGCTGAGAGACCGAGGAGGCAATGAAAGCCAAATACCCATATTTATTCAAGGTAACCCTGTTTGTTATGGTTAAGTTCATCAGTTTCGAGGAAGAAACTTTTAAGGGGGGAGACTGTAATAGTCCAACCCTAAATTATATTTATTCCTTTCATTAATATATGTGATTAATTTCGTCGCATTTCAATCATCGTTTTCTTTGTTATTTCAAGTGGGAAAATCTAATGGGCCCTCACCTTGCAATTCGGATTTTTGTTTTGTGAAATCATCGATATTAGGCCTTGATATTTACGAATTAAGCGATTGAATTATTTTTATGGCAATCACAAACATTTTGGAAAAGGAAAAAAAAAAATTCGTAAACGCACTCGGTTTCAGTTCTTTCTCTGAACTCAAGCCCGTTAGGGCCGTTTGCGACGCAACAAGACTTGATATGTATTTGTTTAGCTAAATCCTCTTAATTAAGCCTTAATCAAGCTTGATATTTTTGACTTTTCCACTTTTATTTGCAGCCAAGTAAAATGTAAATATAAATTATAAAATTTTCATTTTAGTTTCATTTTAAACCAAGTTCTCAAGAGACTTTCTCTCTCTTCCCTCTCCTCCTTCTCTCTCTACACGGCACACCTGCAGAATCAGCACCTCCCAGCCACCTTTCAACCACCAAAAATCCACAAAACAACCCCCACTCACCACCCCCAAACACCCCTTTTGCTTCCATAAGCATCAAGAATCATTTCTACCACTTTTTCAACCTCAAAGTGAGTTTTCTTTTCACCCCTATGCTGATTTTTGTTTTTGATTCTTGATCTTGTTGATTTTTGTTTCTTATTATGGTTGTTTCAGTGATGGATGATACTGTTTTTGAGGTATTAAGACTCATCTTGTTGATGGATTATGGTAGAGATGAAGTTAGGGTTAGGGTTTCATCTTAGTCATGCAAGCTTCTTGTTCAAGTGTTGTTTAGTGATTGATTTACCCTTGTTTTTGCTTATCTCTTAATATATTGAAGTTGTTATGTTGTTTATGGTGTTTTGAAAAGTTGGGTGTGAGTTCAAAGTGACCCAAAGTTAGGGTTTTATTCAAAAGGCAAGGTTTGAATCAACTATGTGTAAATTTGAGGTGTTGTGTATATGTGACTAGAAAAGAAGTTTTATTTGATATGAATATGAAGAGGAATCATGTATGGTGCTTGTGTATGATGTTGGTATGTACCAAAGTGTATTTACATACTCTTAAGGAAGAGTTTGAGGTGAGGATTGGGGTAACAAGTGAAGGAAAACACTCAAACAGAGCTGCTGGAATTTTCAGAAAAACAGGACAGCATTTGTAATAACAGTGGTAATGATCGGCCCATCCAAAAATTCTGATTTTTGGTGGGTAGATAGGTCTGTGTGTTAGCTTCAAAATGACTCTTGAATCGCATTAATCCGAGGTCTGTCGAGAAAGTTATGATCATTTTACCGAACCTGTGCAGGATAGGCTTAAAACTGACCTGTTGGTGTTCTAGCCCCATTTTGAGAACCCTAGCATGAGAATCATGTTTGGTGTCCTTGATGAAAGTTTTATAAGCCTTCCTAAGCTGTGTATATTGGGGTCTTACGTCTCGTTTTGAGGTCGGGACTATAAGTTGTGGATTATTCTTCCCGTACCCTTCTTTTAAACCCTTATGCTCTAAACTTGCTACCATGACTTAAGTCACATTTCTTTGGTTTATATCCACATCATTTTGGTTAATCATGAACTGATGTGTAAAAGTTCTTCATAAGCTAGTTGTATTTAAAATTATCCATCATAAGATCAAGATCGTTTCTGACCTCATGTTCCTGTAATGAACTTTTGAGCAGAATCAAGGCCTAAGCTTTCATTTTCTTCACTTTAGTGCATCTCATTCCTCTGCAAACTAACATTTAAAACTTCCAGGTACGTTTACTGTCTGTATCTTTAGTAATCAGCATGCATTTATCAAAATCTTAATATTTTGGTAAGCACATTCAATGAATCATTTTAATCAGTGCTTCATCACATAATCAGTGACCCCGTCAGTTATCAGTTACAGGGCATTGCCCTCCAGTTACCCGCGAGGCTTCAGGCCAGGTCCCTCGGTCGGCTTGGCAGGTGTACACCTAATCACAGATCGTAATAGTTACTCAGGGGTGCACTAACAGATAATAATTAGCAATGCAGTTTTATATGCATCTTATTCCCTATTTTCATTTAAAATGAATTGCAAGCGGGCCTTAAATTACTTTTCAATGAACCTTTAACAGTACAGGGATTCATGTAATGAGCTTTGGCTCACAGTTCGAAATATTTTTATGTTTTGTTTTAGGAAAATGTTCAGTGAACCGCCCTGAGGCAGGCAGGGAGGCCGGAGGTGATAAATGAGACAGAACCATTCATGTAGTTGACAGTGTGGGAGAGCCAAGGTGCTGTCGTGGCATACTGTGATGTATTTTGGAGTGCCAAATGGATTTTAAATTAACTTGTGTATTTTGATGTTGCGACTGTATTTCCAAACCGAGTTATGTAAGTTGGTGTTATCCTTGGGATGTTAGAACCTTTTTGTATATAACTAAATGGTGTGGGTGTTTATGATGGTGTATACCCTGTTATGGGGTAACCTTTGGGTTATGGCAAGTTTTCATGTTTAACAGAAGCCTTGTCCTTCATGGACGGCGGTAACGCCCCGTTCATTGAATTATTGTACCTTACTATGCAGATGAATGCAGGTAATGAATCATGTATACTTGGGGTGTTACAGATTTGGTAATGAATCATGTATACTTAGGGTGTTACACAGGTGGGGGGAGAGCTAAGGTGAATCGAGGGTGTGAAGAGACACATGAGGGTGATGCAACAGTAATAGTAGTGTGGGTAAGACTCAACACATCGCCAAGGACAAAACGAACCATTGGGCGAAGACTAGAACCATGAGATAGGAGAGAGGAAAAAGGAAACTCATTTCCATGAAAACGAACATGATGACATATATAGACATGCTTTGTACATGGACCTAGATAGCAATAACCCTTGTAGTGAGGGGCATAACACAAAACACACATGAGACGGAATGAGGAAAAAGTTTATTCACAGAGGTGGCACTCAAATGTGGAAAACAAGCGCATTTAAAAGGTTTAGGAAAATCATAGTCGGGTGCCTTGGCAAATAAAACTTTATAAGGGGATTTGTCATGTAAAACGAGAGTGGGTAGCTTATTGATCGTAAAAACTACAGCATAGACCGTGTCCAACCAAAAGTAAGCCGGAAGAGAAGCATCAATGAGAAATGAGCAAGTCATCTCTAGAAGATACTGATGCTTACGTTCAGCCACCCTATTTTGTTGCTGGGTGTCGGGGCAAGATTTTAGGAAATAAATGCCATGTTTAGAAAACAGGTCATGCATAGGAGTTTGGTCAAATTCCTGCTTGGAACTATTTGATTTTGCAACTAAAAAGATTTTCAACCAAAGTTTTAAAAGTGCAAAAATAGTATAGACTTCGGATTTACATTTCGTGGGGTAAATCCACCTAAATCAAGAGAAATCATCAATAAAGGAAACATAGTATCTGTAGCTCTGTTGAGATAAAATAGGAGACTGCCAAATATCATAATGAATTAACTCAAGAGGAGTAATAGTACAATGTTCAACTAAAGCAAAAGAAAGTCTATGAGACTTGGCTAAGCTACAAGTCGTATAATTATCATGAAATGAGGAAGAAATGCGTAAACGATTGTTTTTCTTTAAAACAGCAAGGACACGAGCTCCACAATGTCCTAGACGATGATGCTAGTGTTCTCTTGAAGCGCTAAGAGCTAAGTTAGCAATAACCAGGGGGCGTTCAACAGGAAGACAAACTAGATAAAAATTCCCAATATTAAGAGGCTGTAAGAGGACTTCACTCGTGATGTTATCCTTAAACCGAACGGAGGTAGAGTCAAAAACCACACTACAGTTGTTTTGGTGATAGAGTTGCCTAACAGATAATAGGTTATGATATAGTTAAGGAACATGAAGAATATGACGAAGTTGTAATGGCCATATAGGAGTAGAGATAGTACTATGGCCAATCTTTCTAATAGGCAACAAGTTTCCACTTCTAACCTTTGCAAGACTGGGCCGAAAGGGAGGAGATTTAGAGAGAAGCTTACCATCGTCAAGTGTTGTATGGGAGGCAGCAACGGACTCAGGATATTGAAGCCTCTTCCTTACTCTCTAAGTATGCATTCCTAGGACCCGACGAATTTTACCTATCATTGTTGCTTCTGACCTAGACCGGGACCAAGAAGACAAACTCATTATCTTACTTAAAGAGAACAAGGAAGCCATATGTTGGACCTTAGGAGATATTAAGGGTATTAGTCCTTCCATTGTGCAACATAGAATTCATTTAGAGGACAATACTAAACCCTATCGAGACTGCCAAAGGTGTTTGAATCCAACTCTTTAGGAAGTAGTTAGGAAGGAAGTGTTGAAGTAGCTGGACCATGGTATCATTTACCCAATTTCTGATAGTGAGTGGGTTAGCCTTGTTCAAGTTGTTCCTAAGAAGACCGATGTTACCGTGATTAGGAATGACAAGAATGAGTTAGTCCCTACTCGTGTCCAAGCCGGGTAGCGTGTGCGTATCGATTATAGGAAATTGAATGCTGCCACTAGAAAAGACCATTTCCCCCTTCCTTTCTTAGATCAAATGTTAGAAAGGTGGGCTGGACATTCCTTCTACTGCTTTTTAGATGGATATTCTGGCTACACCCAGATCTCTATTACTCCTGAGGATCAGGAGAAAACTACTTTTACCTACCCATTTAGGACATATGCCTTTAGGCGAATGCCATTTGGACTGTGCAATACCCATGCTACCTTTCAATGTTGCATGATTTTCATTTTCTCATATTTAGTTGAACAGTGCATGGAAATTTTTATGGATGACTTTTCTGTGTTTGGGTCTTCCTTTGATGAATGTTTGTATAATCTGGTAAAAGTGTTGGAAAAGTGTAGGGAGAAACATTTGACTTTAAACTGGGAGAAGTGTCATTTTATGGTCAAAAAGGGAATAACACATCATTTCTAAAGATGGGATTGAAGTAGACAAGGCTAAGACTGATTTGATTGTAAATCTTCCCCCTCTCACCTGTCTGAAAGAGGTAAAGTCTTTTCTTAGACATGTTGGCTTCTATCGTCGATTCATTAGAGACTTTAGTAAGATAGCAAAGCCCTTGACCAACTTGTTGGCTAAGGAGGTTCCATTTCACTTCTCTGAGGACTGTCTTGTAGCCTTCACTAAGCTTAAGCAAGCCTTGACTTCTGCTCCCATTCTTTATCCTCCCATCTGGGGAGAACCATTTGAATTGATGTGTGATGCATCTGATTATCCTGTTGGGGTTGTTCTGGGACAGCATGATGATAAGAAGCCTCATGTCATCTATTATGCTATTCACACCCTGAATAATGCCCAACCGAACTATGCTGTTACTGAGAAAGAATTTTTGGCTGTGATCTTTGGTTTTAAAGAGTTTAGACCTTACCTGATTGGGTCTCATGTGATTATCTATATTGATCACTCTACTCTCAAACATCTTCTTTCTAAGAAAGATGCTAAACCTAGACTGGTGAGATGGATCTTGCTTTTGTAAGAGTTTGACTGTGAGATTAGGGATAAGAAGGGTTCTGAGAACCTTGTAGCTGATCATTTGTCTAGGATCATCTGTGATAGAGAGAATGAGTCTAGTATTTCTGAGTGCTTCCCTGATGAGCAATTGTATGCTGTCCACCCTGATCACTGGTATACTGACATTGTGAACTACCTAGTTGCTGGTAGGTTCCCTGAGGGTTGGACCAAGAATGATAGGGATAGGTTCTTTCACCTCATGAAATTCTTTATTTGGGATGATCCTTATTTGTTTAAGTACTGTACTGACCAAGTCTTTATGAGGTGTATTCCCGACAATGGGGTGAAGAGTGTCCTTTCTTTTTGTCATGATCAGGCATGTGGGGAGCATTTTAGTGGAAGGAAGACTGTAGCCAAAGTTCTTCAATGGGGATTCTACTGGCCCACTTTATTTAAGGATGCTTTTGAATATTGTAAGAGTTGCCCTAGGTGCCAGCAGTTGGGTAGAATAAGCAAGCGGGATATGATGCCATTGAGTCCCATCATTGTGGTGGAGATTTTTGATGTGTGGGGAATAGATTTTATTGGACCATTTCCATCATCTTTTGAGAATGAGTATATTCTGTTAGCTATAGATTATATCTCTAAATGGGTTGAGGCCATCCCTTCTAGGACTAATGATACTAAGGTTGTTGTGAAGTTCCTTATGGAGAACATCTTTGCTAAATTTGGCATGTTCCGAGCTATCATTAGTTATCAGAGGACCCATTTCAATAATCGATCTTTTGATACCTTACTGAAAAGGTATTCCATAATCCATAGGCTTGCTACCCCCTATCATCCCCAAACCAGTGGCCAAGTCGAAGTGTCTAATCGACAGATTAAACAGATTCTAGAGAAGACAGTGAGTCACCCTATAGGGTTGTTTATGGTAAGCCTTGTCATCTCCCTATTGAGATTGAGCATAGAACTTGGTGGGTCATTAAAATGCTCAACTATGACTTGACTGAGGCCGGTGAGAAGCGCATACTGCAATTGAGTGAGCTTGAGGAGGTAAGAGCTGAAGCGTATGAGAGTGCTCAATCTTACAAAGAGAGAGCTAAGTTGTTCCATGATAAGCATATTCTTAGGAAAGAGTTTGCCCTGGGAATGAAAGTACTCTTATACGATTCTAAGCTTCATTTGTTTCCAGGAAAATTGAGGTCCAGATGGACGGGTCCCTATATTGTCTCACGTGTTTTTTCTTATGGTGCAGTCGAAATTCAGGATCCAGAGAGTGGCGCTAAATTCAAAGTGAATGGCCAGTGACTGAAGCAATTTCTAAAGCTTCCAAATGCAGAAGATGTGGAGTGTCTGATACTCCACGAGCCGAGTTCTGATCAGTGATGGTGTAGAGATAGCTCGGGTGTACTCAGCACCCGGCCTGGTTTCTTTTCATCCCTTATTTCCTTTTCTCTTTTTCTTCTTTTTCCCTTTTCTTTTTTTTTTTGTATAAGTGGTTGTTTTTGTTTTTGTTTTTCTTTTGTGTCTATATGTTGTAAATTTGATTTTGAGCTCTGTCCTTTTTGCTTTTGAGTCTTCTTTTTATTTATTTCTTTTTAGGTTTTATTTTGGGTTTTTATAGTTCTTTCTACTCCCAATGAAGACACTATGAGATTTAGGTGTGGGGGTGGGGGAACTTTGAAAAAACAAAATTGAAAAATCTTTTTTTTTCAAAAATAAAAAGATTTTTGTATAAGATTTTTGTTTTATTTTTGGGGAAGCTTAGTACTATTCTGATCAACTTAAATCTCCTGTACTTTGATTTTTAGCTTGCAAATGAACTGATGTGTATGTTCGATCTCCATCCTCGGTGTGTCATTCATAGCCATAATTCTAATCTCATTTGTTCATTATCTCTGCGTGATCTAATCCCTATTTATTTCATCCTTGTTGTCTTAAGATCTTAGTTTATCAGCTCTCCCTCTTGTTTTTGACACAATTACTTTGATTTTTTTGTTTATTGCAAAAACAAAGAAAAAAATGATGAAAACAAAAGGAAAAGAAAAATGGGGAAAAAAAAAAGAGAGAGAAAGAATAGGAAAAGGGAAATGGAATAAATTTAGAAAGACAGGTAACCCTTTGAGGCATCCGCTACTTGGTGTTACCCTTTGAGGTAATACTACTACTAGAAAGACTTGCTTCTCATGTTGATAAGTCAATAATGTAATTTGTGTCAATCAAGTGGGGTTAAGTTTGATTTTGGAAAACCTGAGCTTTAAGATGATGATACACTTGCACACGAGAACGGGGATGGATTCAAAGTCTTGATGTGCAGTTAGGTGAAAAATTAGTGCTTTGATGTCATCCAAAGGGTGGAGAGCCTTGATGAGTACATTTTGTTTATACGCGAGTCAATATCTTTGCTACATACGTGATTAGTTGATTAGAATATGTATATATTTTTCCCCAGCTTTGTACATATAAAAACATAACCCAAAAAAAAACGATTTTCGAGTTTCTGTTTATGTTTTCTTTTATAGATTTTGTGCGTATATCTTCTGCAAACCCTCATGAGACCTTCCTCGTTCATTAGGAGTAACCTAGGGGTTTAAAGGGCTTGTTGCACAAACTAAGTGTAATCGTGATTCCTACGAAAGTGAGTTAAAAATTTTATTTTCTTTTTCTAGGATTTTTAGTTTTGTTTTGCTGGAGGACAAGCAAAATTTCGATGTGGGGTATTTGTTCAACTGAAAATTAGGTTAAATTTATACCCTTTATTATCTATTATTCACTCCAAAATAAATTGTTAAATTAGAATTTTGATTTTTGTTTTGTTTGTTTTGTAGGATTTGGAAAATCGGGAAAAATACCTCACTAGCTTAAGGATTGGGTCAAGCAAGGAAAAAGGGAAGAAAAGAAAATTCAAAGCCCAACTCTCTCCTTCCTTTCTCTCTCTCTGGGTCAGCGTCCCAGTGGCCCATCTTGACCGAGGCCCAGCGATCTAGCTCCCCCCCTCTATTCTCTTCCTCTCTGTCTTTTCTCTCAGCGAGCCTGGCCCGTTTGCTCCTCGTTTCTCAGCCCACACGGTTTCCCTCCCCCTTCTCTTTGCTCTCTCCCTTCTTCCCACCCCAAGGCCATCTTCCTCTGCTCCTCCCCACGGTCCAGCCCGCTAGCTTCATTCAATCAAGTGACCCAACGTTCCACCCCCTTTCCACTTAAACCCATCACGTGCTGGGCACATGAGCTTTGTATATCTTCTTCCTTAACCTTTTGATAGGTTCCAAAACCCAGGAAAATCTGAAACAAACAGAGCCTGCCTACCTCTTGGTCCTCTTCCCATGCCCGACCTCCCTTCTCTCTCTTTCTTTCTTTAATGTTCCACAATTAATATCATCATTATCCCAGCGGTTTCAAAAGAATTATTTTGAGAATTAATGGGGGTAATCAAAGAGAGAGATGTGGCGTTTTGGGGGCAATGAATAGGTTCTTCAAGGGGCTTTTAATGGAAGTCGAAGCAGAGTAGCAGGGGAAGAAGAGAGTTCTTAGCTTCCAAGTTCGTTTTTATTTTCGAATCCAATTTTTAGTTTCTAAAATTTGACATTATTGAATTTGGGTTTGTAAAAATTCGTGTTAATTAGTTACTTTTGGGAATTTGGCTTGCGATAATATTCAGTTTGGGTTCCAGTTTGGTTTGTGCTTTGTTTGATTCGAGCTTCTGTCTATTTTGGTATCGCGCATTGCTACCGGGAGCCTTGGTTCTTCGGGCAGTTGGCAGAGCAAGAAGGGGAGTAACGTGGCAGCAAATTCGATTTTGGTTCCCTTGTTCCTGTAGTTGCGATAAAGGACTCAAGTTCACAGATTGGGGGATTTTGATTATATGTTGCTGAGATCGTAATTCAGCTTCACAGTTTGCTTGAATCTTCATGGTTTCATGAGCACTTTATTGGTTTCAATCCTAATTTATTGTTCTTGCTTTCTCCCTTTCGTTCTTTCCTTTGTTTTTGTTCATTTTTGTTGCCAGTTTAGTGTTTTGATTGAATTACTTCAACCAAGTGCTAGTGTATTTAAATAAGTTACAGTTTAGTTGCTCTTACTTTGGGTAGTGCATGGTTCTTCAGTTCAAGATTTAGTTTTGTTCATTTAGCCCATAAATTTGTAGAATTTCCACTCATCCTACTTGGTTAATTTAGCATTTAGTTTTAATTTAGTTTAGAATTTCTGGTTATCTAATTTCATAACCATCCCTGAGGACGATATCCGTAAGTACTACGACGATAAACCGTACAATTGCGGAAAACTCACAATAGGATACCAGACTTGTTCACTAGCGGTAATAGAATTGACGGTAGCAAATGTAGGAAGGACTAGGGATTGACGAAGTTGATAGCGATTAGGGCAGGTATCAACAGAATGACCTGGGGCATGGCAAATTTGACAGACGATACTAAGATGAGACCCTAAAATATCTTCTGATTGGTTAGTGCCTGCGAACAAAGAGTGAGTATCCCAAGTAGAAGAGCATAAACTATTTAATGATGAAACATCTGAATTACCAAATACAGTGCCAGTAGGCATACCCTGGAGAAATCAAAGGTCCAGTTGGCAGAATTGTTGTTCTTGCTGCTGCCATGATGATTACGCCCACCACCTTTATTTTTCCAATTACAACCCCCGCCATTATTTCTATTTTTGTTACCGAAAAACTGGCCATTATTACTGCCTAGGAGCAAGACTCGCCCTCTTGGTGAGTGCTACCGGTGCTGACAGTGCTGACTAGTGCTTGATGAACCGGAGTGTCTCTTACAAACTGAAATTTTATTCGTTGCTTATAAAAAAATTAGCTTGGAATGCAAATCATCAAAGGAATGACTCCCAGGCAGCATAGAGTAGGTAGTAACAAAATTGTGATGTTCTGGGGGCAAACCAGCCATAGTGTACTAAATGAGCTTAAGATCTAAGACTTGACTACGAATAGCTGCTAAAGAATAAGCTGTTGAGTTAATATGACGCAAGTAGTCTTCCATAGATTGATCTGAGCTTTTGGACACATTGGTGAGCATGCACTTAAGATTTAATACTCTAACCAAACTAGCAGTATTAAAACGTGATGGAGATTGGTAAAGCATGAGGAATGTTGCGTACCTCACACAATGTGTCCTTGGAAATAGTGGCGAAATCCAAGCTTGAATAAGTTGATCCACGTGTAGCCAATATAAGTAGTTAGGGTTCAGTTGCTAAACTCCTCGTGCAATCAGAATAGTGGAGGGCGGCTGTACAATGGTACCATCAAGCATACCATTGAGTTGATTCATAATCACAAAAGATGTGCATTGGGTCTCCCATGACTAGTAATCGTCTACGGAGGTAAGAACCGTCCTGACATAAGTGGTGATGTTAATGGTCCAGAGAGATGGTGGAAGAATCAGTGGACTATTACTATGACCGGGCACCAAAGATGGGGGAGTCCAAGCACCATCAAGAACCCCAGTAGTGAAGGGGCCAATCGACTTGAGAACAGAAGGTGTCGAGTCTGCTGAGCGGCTGGAGGACAGGTCAGGAGGTGGTGACCCCTGTCGCAGCAGAGAACGGCAGAGGAGAAGACCACGCAGCAGCCGTGGGGTTGGGTGAGAAGGCGGGTTGTGCGTAAGACCGACTGTCCTAGAATAAGGATGGGATGGCATTAGAGAAGGACGACGGCAAGGCCCTAGACGACGATGCGGTAGGAGTAAGTAGATCTGGCAAATGGGTCATTGGGGTCGGGTATAGATCGGGTCTTAGTTTGGTTCGGGTCACTTTCGGGTCAACTATATTCGGGTCAGGTTCGGGTTCGGTTCAGGTGAAGTTCGGGCTTGGGTCACTTTCGAGTCAACCATGTTCAGGTCGGGTTCGATTCGGTTTGGGTGAAGTTCGAGTTTGGGTCACTTATAGGTACCATATTCGGGTCGATACGGGTTCGGTTAGAGTGGAGTTCGGGTCGGGTCTACTTCACGTTGTCTACAGTAGCCCGGTTCGAATCGGGTGTGGATCAAGTATAATTTAGGCCAGGTGGGATTCAATTCAATGTTTGGGTCAATATCGGGTCAGGCGCAAATCGAATTGGGCATGAATCAGGTTGGGTTAATTTTGAATCATTGTATGATTTCAATGTAGCCATCTTTGGTTCTTTACTCTTAATTTGCATTTAAAAGATTAAAACCGTTTAATCAGACAAACCCATTTATTCTATATTTCTCTTTTAATTCATAAGTTAATGATTAATTGATTATATATATATGTGTGTGTGTGTGTGTG
>JAKOGI010000241.1:692500-842610 GCA_029747015.1 Carnegiea gigantea | reverse complement strand
ATATATATATATATATATATATATAGATGTATGTATATGCACATATATGCACATATATATATACACACACACACAGACACACACATACACACATATATATATTCTTCTCCCATAGTAACCCAGCTCCAAGATCAGTTGCAAGCGACACAGAATGAGCTGCAAACGACTCAAGCTCGACTTCATTCGACAGAGGAATAGCTGAGGAGTACTAGGGAGGAGTTGAGTAGTACTAGGGAGGAGTTGAGTAGTACTAGGGCGGAGTTGGAAGCTGCCAGGAAGGAGATGGATGTGCAACGGATTGGGCTGCTGGAGCTTATTCTCGGTTTGATAGCTTTTCAGCGCTGCTTGGCCACCCCACCCGTGCCGACAACTCTCAGGCATCGTCGTAGATGTAGGTATGTGTAGATGTAAATGTTAATTGTAATTTCGGTTATGTGTAGATGTAGGCAGCGTCGTACTCTGTCACATTGTAATTTCATGCACGTGACCGATGGAACTCTGTAATTGTTGTGTTCGTGGAATGCGAAATTGTGGATGTTTTGGTGCATTTTGTGTAATCTCGATTTAATTTAGAGATGCTGAACTACATGGTATGTATATAGCAAACAATATGCCCATGTTGGAGACCGAAATTGATATTCTGGTCTCTGTTAGAGACCGAAATGCAAGTTTGGTCTCAAACGCAGGCTGGCAGGAACCTCAGCCTGTGTTGGAGACCAACCTGAAAATCGGTCTCCAATTGAGACCGGTAACCGGTCTCCAGTGGAGACCGAGACAATATGTTTGGTCTCAGATTGAGACCAAATATATTGGTCTCCAATTGAGACCAAATTTATTAGTCTCCAATTGAGACCAACAGTTTTGGTATCAATTAGAGACCATCCAAATTTGATCTCTAATGGAGACCACGGAACTTGGTGTCAATTCGAGACCGGCCAAATTGGTCTCTGTTAGAGACCGACGTGGCTGGTCTCTAATTGAGACCACAACATTTGGTCTCAATTAGAGACCGGCTCATTTTTGGTCTCAGATGGAGACCGGCTTAGCTTGGTCTCAATTGGAGACCAGTAACTTGGTCTCAATTAGAGACCGGCCACATTTGGTCTCAATTAGACACCACTATGCGCTTTTTGGTCTCTAAATTTGAATTGCTACCAAAGGTTTAGAGACTGAAGAATTTCGGTCTCTGTTTGGTCTCTAAAATTATTTAGAGACCGGGTTGCCTCAGTTAGAGACCGAAGAACTTCAGTCTCTAACTGGGCGCTTTTTTGTAGTGTGTATTTGGTTCTGTGGGCTTTCTTACCATATTTGTTTGTTCTTTTATCCGATTTTCAGCTTATTGTTTGTTGAGGTTAATTCGTTCAATAGGATTTGGTAATTTCTTCTACTTATGTAACTGTCTTGGGGAGATTTTCTCAATTAACTCTATGTTAAATTGATTGTTAATAAACTTTTAGTGCAACTATGACTCATACAATATAAAATTGAATGGTGTGAATGAGTTAATGATAGATTGACAAGTGGCACATTATCATTGGCTGTCTTATTTTTAAAATTTTTTCTTTAATTTCAAATTTCACAATAATAACAATTTAACATGCTCGTTTACTACTGAAATTCAAAAGTCTAAAATAGTTTTACAATTAAATTTAGTATATAGTAATTAGTTCAAATAAGTTAAAAATGGATTTGCTATAGAATGATATAATACAATAAAAGTATTAATGTTTAAATGAAGATTTAATGTACTCTTTTGCTCATGCAATTGAACAAGTCACAAACAATTTTATAATTAAAATATTAATTTATAAATAGTGATAATTATATGTTAATATAATCCATTACTTATAGAGTTTCAAAATTCAAAAATGGGTTTACTATATAATGAAATTAAATAATTAAATAATTAATATTTTATGCAATTATTTCGGCACAACACAAACATACGTCAACAAACAATAAAAAAATTAATAACGATTTAATGTACCATTTAAAATTTGTGTACTAATTTTAGACTCATTTTGATGTTAGTCAATTCAGTTTGACTATGCAAATATGTAATGTAAGACAATGCAATTACTATTCAAAATACCATCGACTATTGATATATAGAAAATGCAAATAACTCTCAAGAACAAAATAGGTGTGCTTAATTGTTTTACAATTATTCCAATATAGAGTAAATTAAGATAAATGAAAAAAAGATATTCATTAAAAAAATAAAAGTGAGAGTAATGATAGTACAATAGTTTGATGAGTAAGCCTTTTTCATATGCATTATAATCTCATAAATTATTTATGCATATTTTTTTACGTGGTACACGTATGTGAGTCTCGTGATCAAAATGAAAGTCATAAATTCATTTTTCTCTTTAGACAAGAACATATAGATTATTGGTTCAGTTTTGTTTAGTATTTTGCTTAGAAGTATGCAAAATCTAATATTGAAAAAATGAACCAAGAATATTAAAAATATGATGTGAAAAATTAAGATTTAAAATTTATTAATTATTACAATTTCATTTATATTTATTTTGAAATTTTGTTTATACTATATTTTAGAAGTGAGCAATGATAAATTATTTTTATTTTATTATTATTAAATAAAATTAATAAAAATTCATGAAAAATACGAGATTTACCCTAGCATGAGTGAATGTCAATATTCAAGGAAACTATGTCTTTAGAAAAGAATAAATGAATGTACAAATTGGATTGTGCAAATGAAAGGAAACATAACAAAAATATAAAATATCGACTTATTTATGTAAGCCTTTTGGTCATTTATGATACTGACTTATACTTGTTTCACTAAAAACCTTGAGTTAAATTATGATGCTACATTTATAGTACTTGATTCATTAAAAACCACGAGTTAAATTACTAAGCTATTATTATAGGAGTTTATGGTTAGAAAATTTTGTATTTGTGCTTTGAAGTTCTCAAAAATTCTTGAAAGGGATGCTTTAATGAATGGTCGCTTACATAATAGGTTCACATATATTTGATAAAAGGGTGGTCAAATTAATTAATCAAATCATTGTTTCATGACTTAATCTTCTTAGATCAATTCATTGAAATTTGATGACTTTCGTATAAATATTGAACTCTTTGAATGTACTTGACCATTTGTTGTAAATGGTGTTACAGTTTACAATTGGTATGTATTTAAAAGGTATAAATCAATGCTACCAAAGTTAATCTTTAGGCTAACAATATATCAAATTCCAAAGATAGAGGAAGATCTTCTTTTACCAATTCTTTTAAAGAAAAATAGTTTTGTTAATACTAAATAAAGAGTGAGCCTAAAATGAGAAGTCTAATCTCACAATAATGCCTAACCAAAAAATGCAACATAATTGAACTTCTCTATAAACTTTTTCAGTCAAACTAATTTGCTCTACCATTATATTTATATGACTGGTCATTTTTTTATTTATTTTAGTGAAAATGGATAATTTATGAATACTAATGTAGTTTATTGACTTTTATAGGTTTTATATATATATATATATATATATATATAGATATATATATATATATGATATATAATATTATATATATATATATATATATATATAAATATATAACAAAATATATATTATATATATACTATATTCATAGATATGTATCATGTATATAGATAGATATAGTCATATATAAATATAGATATATAGATATAGATATATATAATATTTATATATGATGATATAGCGATATGTAGATAGTATATATACAAATATATATATTAATATATCGGATATTCATAGATAGGTACATATAATATATAATTATATATATATATATATAATAATAATATATATCTATATATATAATAATATAATACATATATATATATAAGCACATAATATATATATGAAATAGATACGATATATATATTATTATATATATATATATATAGAATACGACATATATGTACATTATATATATATATATATATATATATATATATTATATATATATTATGTGTGGTGTGTGTGTGTGTGTGTGTGTGTGTGTGTCTGGTTGTGTACATATATATATATATCGTGTGTGTGTCTGTGTGTGTGTATACTATATATATTATATATATATATTATATTATATATATATATATATATATATAGACCCTTGAACATACTAAAGTGAACAATTCAAATTTTTTTTAATAAAGCTAATTTTTTAAAAAGAAAATTTTCAACGCAAATTTTTGAGTGAAATCGTCTAATGTAAGATTAATTGTGAAACATATCCTTTTACGAGTGACTTTTTAATGGTTTTGATATGATTAATGATTCATCTATAAGTGACTATTATCAAAGGCATACCTAATTGAGTTACTAATCATCCACACAATGCCTCAACTCTCCCTCGTTTCTCTATAGAAAACTAGTCTCCTCTCTAATTTTAAGGGGCTATCATTGACTTTTTGCCAATGATAAACCCCAATCTTTTCATTGTTACTATCCTTCGCATTATTTCTACTTTCGATGGACATTATGTTTGATATGTGAGAATTTTTCCATATCCTCTTCTTATGGCTGATACTATCTTTTGCTTTTGGAGTAATTTTATCAATTTAATTTGACATTGGTTTGGCTGCTTGAGATTAGACTATTAATTGCTCGCAATATGAGTTTTACTAAATGTTTAAATATGTCACTAAAATTCACTACACAGTACTTGATCTGATCAATGGATTGGAGACCCGTCCTCCCCGTCCCACCTCCCCTCAACCCTAAAAAATGAGGGTCAGGGTCGACTATTTTTTGTCTCCAACCCGCCCTAACCCTCAAATTGAGGGTATTCGACTATGACGAGGGTCGAGCTTGGGTAGAGGTTTTAACCTTTTGACCTTAACTTTTTTTAAAAAAGTTTTAATTTAAAATAAAAACAAGATACTTTCAGTTTCATTTGTTCGAAAATTTTTCGCTTTTAGTTTCCTATCTCCTCTTAGCCACCTACCATTCACCTCTCCAAATCTCACTAGCTCGTAACCTTCTAATGTTCCCTCTCTAATGTTTGGAGTAGTCGTTTTAGTGAGCTAATCGTCTTAATCACTAAAATAAGTATTAGAGTGTTTGTAATTGCGATATGCTTCGTTAGAATATTATATTATCGTTGACCTTTTGTTTTGTAGGGTGTTTAGGGCCTACTCTTTTTGTTGGTATTTTTCAATTTACCAATTTCAACCCACTTCAATAAAAAAATACCAATTTCAACCTACTTCAACCCACTTCAAGCAACTTCAACCGACCTCTTTCAAAATTTTATTCTCATTATTTTAACCAACTTCAAAAAATATACCAACTTCATTCCATTTCACCAATTTCAATCGACTTCAACCAACTTCAATAGAGAATATCAACTTCAACCAAGTTCAACCTACTTCAAATAACTTCACCGTTTTTACTAACTCCAATCTACTAACGAAAAGAACAGACCTTAATGTTTATAATAAAAAGAAAATTTAATGAAAAATCTCATTTTTTTTATAGGTGAGGTTTGATGATCGGATTTGACCTGATGATCCAATGGTACCTGCAAGGTCAGAGTCAGGAGATATGCCGACTCACTTGAGAGTCAGGTAAGGTAGGGGTTAAGAAAATTATATCTGCTGATTCTCTGTATCCGACTCTCAATCTAACCCAATCATTAATTTGATTAGACCTATACAGTACAGAAGGCGTAATAAAATGTCGATTGTCTAAGACCAAAAGAGGAAGAAAAATAGAAGGTACGTGGAGATCCCCAACAGACCACTTGACCCTTCCTTGTTGTTTGGTTCTGAAAATCCAAAGCTGTCAAAACCCAAACCAAAACCCCATTTTTACGGGCTTCCTTGTCCCCCACACAGATTCACACTATGATATCGATATGACCACCCTCTTCAAAAAATAAATAAATAAAATAAAAAAATTTAATTAATTGTGTTCTTCAATTTGAAATTTCCTGCCCACCGCAATTTGCAGGCGCAGGCTCCTCTTACAGTCCTATAAGTCTCATTTATTGCCCACCCCCACCCCTAATTTTTATTTTATTTTAATTATTTATTTATATTTTATATTCCCCAAAAATACAGTAATTAATTAAGTAATTAATAATATAATATCAAAAAACACGGGTTTCCATTTTATTTCGAATTTTCATGGAGACGCCCAAAATTATTACCTTTCAACTTTGAATCGAGGCCACCATTCTTATTTCCACCGTCTCGTGTCCCCCCTCTCCCTCCACCCCCCCTCTCTCTGTAGCCCTCTTTCTCTCTCTAGCCCTCTTCTTCTTCTCCTTCCCTAGGGTTTTCATGGGTCGCTGTTTTTCTTTCATGGGTTACTGAATTATTGGACAATCTCAACCCCTGGCTCATTCCCAGGTACCCTACTCTATCTTTTTATTTCTCTCTCGATATCTATATTTTTCTTCTATCCCACTTGCTTAATTCTTTTGAGATCGTGTCTTGAATTTCTGTTATTGGATATGGATGATCGATTTCTTGTAATGATCTCGTTTGTTTCTTGTATTTGTATTGATTTTTTTTTTTACCCCATATTGTTGGTCGTTTTGGTGGTTTGTAATTGTGTGTGGTTGTGATGTTTTGTGTGTTGTCAATTGTGTGCGCATTTGAAGTTGGTTTTAGACAGAATGCGCCACTCACCTGCAGAAAGATGGGTTTTTTTGGGAGGTTTTGAAGGTGTAATTTAGAGCTCTTTTATTCACTTTATGGGTATGATTCTGTGGGAAAAGCTTCTCCGTTTCCCTTTTATATGGCTTAGAAATTTAAGTTTTTTTTTTTGATTGGGGGGGGGGGGGAGAAGTGGGTATTTTCATTCAGGAATGATCTTCTGGTTTTATGTTAATTTGCGTGTGTTAATTTCAACTTCCATGAAGATTCTAGAGTTGTCTTGGACCTCTGAAATTTTTTCAGAGCCGTTAGAAATAGTGTCATCCATGGATTTCACATACTTAAATTTGAAGCTCAAATACAAATTCCCAAGCCCTATCGTCATTTCAATCTCAACTGAAAATTTCAGGTTATAGGAAGACTTCTGAGCAGCATCAATTAGATCAGACGAAAAAATATCCATTATCATATTGTTTGCTTGTATGCAGTTAGTGAATTTCGTAAGGTCAAATGTTGATCTGTGGTTTGTATATCGAAGAAAGCGTTTCTGTGCTGTTGATTACGATTACTTTGGGTCTTCACTGCCTTGCGAACTAAAACTTCTTGTTAGAGAAACGCTGGGCTCTTATGTTATGGTACTTAGTTGCAGTGATTTGCTTCTGTACGATGCTTTGTGAACCTCTGGTTTATGTTCTGTCCCACTATAATGGGTTTAAGTGTTTTAAGTCTCATGAATCCTTTTCTCTCAAGCTTTACATAGTAGTAAATAATGAAGCAAGGTCAACTTAAGGAGGTTTATATTGGTCCAATCCCTTGCCTGATGATAAATAATGGGTTCATAATTGACACTTTAAAGCTTAAGCTTTTTCTTATTGTGGAAAGTATTAATTTGCAGGCAAGGAATTGCAATTGGCTGGCGACTTCCAATAAACCAAGGCAAAGGGGTTCCTTAAGAAATAACCCTTGCTACTTGGTATTTCCCTCATCTGCTTTAATTTAAAATGGCTATCTTTGTTTTTCACTGAATGAAGTATTGGAAGTTAAGGAGAGTAAACTCAAATGCAAGCTTTCTGTCTTTGGATAACTTCTAGTCATGCTATTTGATGCTTTGCCTTTTATGTCAATATTAAGATTTGAAGAATTCTATGTTTATTTAAAAAATGTCTAGGTATAGGCCATATTGATTAGTTTTCATATGAAGAAATACCCATTTGATGATCCACTGGCATTGTAAAGTGCCATGTAGGGTTGGTTGGAATTGCTATCTAAGTGGCAAAGAGAATATCATTTCTTTTATCATTTGGTCATCCTAAGTTAGACAGATACGCTTAGCTCATGAAGTGCAGGACACGTCTTGACTCCTGAATACTATTTGTTATTGTTTTACTGAATATGAATTGGTTGTAACAATTTGTTATGCATGCAGTGACACTTTGGCTATCAAGATGGCAACTGGAAGTCCATATTTTGAAGATGTAAGAGGCAAGTCTGAAGTTATTGATCTTCCCTCATGTGAAGATATGATGGATATTGGTGAACATGAGAATGACACTGCACAAAGTGCTGTCAAACCCAATTTAGCTGTTTCTAGCAGTGTCCATGAACTTCTGGAGTGCCCAGTGTGCTTAACTGCCATGTACCCACCAATCCACCAGGTTCGGTAGAGGCTGCTTCTTCAGCTGTCTTACAATATGCATCTGCTTCTGCTTCTGCTTCTGCTTCTGTGGCTACTCCTGTTTCTGCAATTTCATGTGGTTTTGTCTTTTCAATTCCTATTATTTAAAAGCTACGTTCAGAAATATCTTTTGAAGAGTGAAATCAATTACGGAGAAATTAGCATCGTCCAAATAGTAATTGATCAAAAGTTCAAACGAAACTGGTTGGTTCCTTGGATATTAGCAAAAATATGAAGTTGATACTTGATATCGATGCCAGCATGACTGAACTATTTTTGTTGGATCCATAAGCTTCAACTTCTTAGAATTCTAAAGGGCACTCTTTCTGATTAGAGGTGCTTATTTGTCATCTTTGCTGCAGTGTTCAAATGGCCACACAATCTGTTCTAGCTGCAAGCCTAGGGTGCACAACCGTTGTCCAACTTGCAGGCATGAACTTGGTAACATAAGATGCCTTGCCCTGGAAAAGGTGGCTGCATCCCTTGAACTTCCCTGCAAATATCAGAGTTTTGGGTGCATGGGCATATATCCATACTATGGCAAATTGAAGCATGAATCCCAGTGTTCTTTTAGGCCCTACAACTGCCCCTATGCTGGATCAGAATGCACTGTCATTGGTGATATCCCGTATCTGGTGGCCCATCTTAAGGATGATCATAAAGTTGACATGCACAATGGCAGTACATTCAACCATCGCTATGTAAAGTCAAATCCCCATGAAGTTGAAAATGCAACTTGGATGCTAACGGTAAGCTTCATTCTCATCCATATTAGTCGTACATATCTTAGTTTCACTGCCTGGGATGGAACAACATCGTTGGCACTGGCTGTTATAACTGTTTGAGCCTTATTGCAGGAAGTCATAGGTGAGTTAGTGAAATTGTGTAATCAGCCTGTTTTACCCTCCTCTTTTGAAGGTGCTGTTTATGGCTAAACTGAAATGCTGTTTATGAATCATGCCATTGATTCCTTCCCCTTCTCTTGCGTCTAGGTCTTCAGTTGCTTCGGGCAATACTTCTGCCTTCACTTCGAAGCATTCCAGCTTGGTATGGCTCCTGTTTACATAGCTTTCCTACGCTTCATGGGTGATGAAAATGAGGCAAAGAATTATTGCTACAGCCTTGAGGTAGGAGGACATGGAAGAAAAATGACCTGGCAAGGGATGCCAAGAAGCATCAGGGATAGCCATCGGAAGGTACGTGATAGCTATGATGGGCTCATAATTCAGCGGAACGTGGCTCTTTTCTTTTCGGGTGGGGACCGGAAGGAACTAAAACTGAGAGTAACAGGAAGGATTTGGAAAGAACAGTGAACAGATTTTTCTTTCCACCCTCCTCTCAATGATGTCTGTTGCCATCAATTAGGTTTTGATAATCTCCTCGCCTCTAGCGTCAGTGCAAATCATCTAGTCATCTAGTCATGTACTACTGAATGTGCCGAGGGCAAACTCTCTTTGCTGGTGTATGCATCAAATACATAGTTGGAAGACCTGATGACTTAGTTTTTTGTATCACTTTGTGTCGAATCCAGTATTAGGAAGAAAAATGATGTAAGATTCTCTGATTGTGGATGCTATAAGTAGGCAGTTCATATTTGACTGATGGATTCCTGCTGGAACAATGGCTTGGATGAATAGGTTAACTGAGGATGGGTCTTTAGGAAGGGCTTAGAAGATGCAATTTCATCAATGCTGCGGAGCCGATGCTGAATTTATGGCAATATTTCCTGTGGTTGTCTGAGTGTTGGCGGTTGGGGGGTGGCAACATGTGGCCTGCTGAATAGCAATTTTGAAGATTGATTACGTATATATAGTGCCCCTTTGCTAAACCTACATTATAAGAACAAAAAGGTTGTGATCAACTGTATTGTTTTGTTTGTGGGATGATAAATATTTCGTAAGTCACAGCGTGAACCAAATAATGTGCTTGAAGACGCTAAACCGGTGTACTAAAAAGATTGATAAAAATTGATTCATCGATACAATAATTGTATAATTGTATATTATCAGTACTTTCTGCTAAAATTTTAAAATAATTTTGTGTACATATATATATATATATATGTGTGTGTGTGTGTGCGTGTATATATATATATATATATATAGATTCCATTCAATTAAAGCTATCACTTGATTAAAGGCACTATATATTGACCATCAATTAAAAGAAATATGCAATGAACTAAAAAATTCTACAAATCATGTCAAAATTACTTTTTTAATTGTTTATATGCATTTTTTATATTTAGAATTTAACTACATTTTAAAAAATTCTAAAAAGTGCCTTCTTTGACCTGTTTTGAGAACTTCTATGAGGTAGGAGTAAGTCCCTTTGTGGTGTTTAATTACAGCTGTTTTATGTTGATGCCATTGAAGATGTATGACAATCTTCATTTTCAAGTGATAAAAAAAGACAATTTTCATTTTCAAGAAAGCAATTTTTGCCTTCTATTTTATTTATTTACTTATTTATTATCTGAACTACAATTATCTTTAAAAAGGTTAATTGCATTTTATTTTGTGACTTGTTAACTGCTTTAGTTGCATTAAAAAGTAAACAAGATAATTACTTATTAATATTATTCATGTCTTGGCCCGAATTCCTAGTAAGAAGAAAAAAAGCATGAAAATCATGTGAAGATGATACCACTAGGGCCAATCAATCATGCTACCCCACACAAATGCATTATATTATTATTCCCAAAAATAAAAATGGCTGGGGCAAAAAAAAAAAAAAGAAAAACTTTCTACTAATGTTTACGCCAGTGTATTACATCTACATGTCATTGATGCAGCCTGCCCTTATCCAAACAATGGATCCCACTCAATAAAAAATTAAGAAAAGGTTTTCAATTTTTTTTTTAAATGACCCTAATCAGGCATATACAGAGTTCAATTTAGTTTTCGTTCTTTTCAACTAATCATCAGTATTGAGCAACTTTTAATATCATTCAACAATTTTAAGTACATTTCAGAATTATTCAACAACTTTAAGTAATTTTAAGTAACTTTAACAACTTTTAATAACGTTCAACATTATTAAGTATCTATTAAAAATACTAATTATATTTTCCCTTATAACCATTCAACAACTTTCAATAATTTTCAGCCGCATTTTACAAATTTCAGCAACTTTTAGTAATTTTAAGTAACTTTCATCAATAAGTACTAAATAACTATTTTGATAAGTAAAAAAAGAACATATTCTTAGTCCGATCTTAAATTCCTTACACCTATAAAAATTAGTAGATCTGATAAATAAATTTTTAAATTTTGTTGAATTAATTTAATCTACTTAAATCATAATATTAATAATGTTCTAAAATAACTTATACATTCTTTTTAGGTTTGTTATATGAACAAGTGTTTTTAGATGAGATTGCATTATTAAAAGATATGGAGATATATTACAAGACCGGTCCTGTCAATGTCAAATGAAGTAACCATGTTGAGTCTAACCCTTGTCGACGTGTTGCAAACTTACGTCACAATCAAGTGTTGTTTGATGATGCTAAACCATTTCAATCATGTATCCTCATTAGACCAATCCATCTCGAAGTTGGTTCTTTTTTAGGATATGTTACTTCTGTTTCAAACTAAAATTTAAGTGCACATTTGGATTATACTTTTAAATAAGATCAATTAGTAGAAATTAATTGCAGCAAACTCGATCAAGATAAAATCTAAAGTAAATATGCATATTTAATAACGTGAACATTGACTATGAGTAGCAATCAAATCATTTGAAAAAAAATCTACAAAATATCTAATCTTAAGGAATACATTTAAACATAGTGTAGGGAGAATTTCATTTAAACTTAATCATTCGAATTTCTTTGACTCTGAACAGTTAGGTGTGACGTATGATCACAGTTTTTTCATTTGAACTTTAAATTTACATGTAAGATTTTCTCTATTTATATTATACGAACCCAATTTTAATTTTAATTTAGATTTCTCTGATTTCACGAGATAAACTAAATATTAAATATTAAGACCAAATATTTCATCCATCAATCTGATTTAAATTTGATTTGAACTGACATCCATACCCCAAGGTTGTCTTCAAAAAATGGCTGGGAATCTGCAAAAAGCACCCACCACTAGGTGGTTGCATCACGTGACAATGCCTATGGAATATTGGGATTTGAGATTTACAGCAAATAATAATTGAAGGCCTAAAGGACATAGACGACTACATTACAATTTGATTTTCAAATTTCAAATACAAAATTATGGGCTTGAAATAAATTCAATACATCAGCTCAGTTCGTTGGTCCCGACGCCTATTAATGCTCCACCTATCAGTTATCACTTTTGATGCTCACTTTGTCTTTCAGATGTCATTGGGCCCAGGCACAAACCCTAGTTAATGTTAGTTATGGCTTGAGTGTGGTCCAGAAAGAAACATAGTTCGTCATAATGTTGAATCATGTTAGTACAATCTACATTATACAATTCACTATCAATTATATGGTAATCACGGTTCGATTTATTATATATGATAATTTCTTATTTTTCCAAAATCCACCCCTTTTTCGTGCCCTCCAAAAATCAATTGATTGAACTTATGTTACGCCACTAGATCCATAGACCTGAATCAGCGATATAAGTGGCATCTAGTTTATTTTCCATCATCTAGTTTTACATTTAACATTTGCACAACATAAGAAATGAGAAACAAGAAAGCTAGTTCATGGATTAGACCCAACTGACCAGCTCTGAATCCAACTCAATCTGCAACTTACAACCGGTGACATAAAGTTGCCAATCAATAGGCCGGCTCAAGTTGGTTTTGACTAAGTCTGAGCTAAACCCAGTACATACTCTTCACAGTAGTTGCTAGTGAGCCACAAAAATAAGGTTTCATGAGCAGCAAGTTTTGGACTTTGGTTTTAACTCAGAATTTATGAGCAATGCCACACAATCCACGTAATAGTCTCCAAACTAGGGCACCAGATATCTCATAAACCATAGCACCAAGATCATTTCCTAGTTCCTAGACTAGAAGGCCATTTCTTAAGTAAGACCACAAACACGGCCTCTCCACGACAGTGCTGTTGCGGATTCAAGTCCTTGCGTCCATCAGCCAGGCCCTTCTCATCTGGACCAATTTGAAGAAACCAATGTTGTTGGGTCAAAGTAGTCAAACCATTACCCACTTTCTCACAAGCAGCAGCCCAAGTCGTTACCTCTGAAATCAAAATAGCCACTGCCTACCTGAAAGAAACTTGAATCGTCAGTGCAGACCTCCCGGGTCTATGTCAAAGGAAGCCACAAATTTACTGGACTCCTCGACCTGCCCAACTGGTGGAAACCTAAGTGCGCCCCTTATGTGCACCTGGCCAAATATGCCTTCCATCCTTGAAACCGGTATTCTCGAGCAGATTCCAGCGGATTTGCTGCTTTAATGATTCCACGACCAACTATTATTATGTCACTACCTCTATCACATATAACCTGCATGAAGTAACACTTTGATTCAGACGCTAGGTTTAAGAAATTAAGTAAATGGGAAAAATATATACAAGTAGATGCAAAATTTTCACAGCAACCCATTTGCCACATTCAGTGAACTAATTACGCCAGTAGACACTTCAATCCATCAACATTTACATAAGCTTGCTAAAACAGTGGAATTCATCATTCCTAGAATATGCTGCTTCCAGCTTCTATCATAGCATTTTACCAAAATAATGTACTGAGCAGCAAGCCATGTCTGTCCATGCAATCCACCGCTTATTTCTTCCTTATCTATGAACCACACCAAGCAGGCCAAGATTTTCTTTAGTATCAAACAATGGGGGTATATGAAAAGAAGGCTACACGTCTGATATTACATCAGAGGGAGTTAGCTATTCAAATGCTACCTTATAATGAACAATGTAATACAGATGCAAGACCTAGGCTGCAAATGTGAATGTACAATTGGCAAACCTACGTATTGGAATTTGAACTCTCAAGCAAAACTAATATATCCGCTTTACAGAGAGTGGGAAAAGTGACTTTGTGGCGACTTTTTTAGCTTGGACTACAGGGAACTATCGCAAAATGCCTGGAACTGTTGCGTACTTCATTTTTCTGTAGTAGTAGTCAGCAGTCAATAGATTTTTAATCTAGGGCTCCACAGAATCAAGCTCTCTAAATCTTAGAGAATTTGCGGTCCAAGTTCCAATTCTGGAACTCCACCACATCATCCAAGTTCTACCCTTCGGATCTCCTTTGCCTTACCTCTACATCCAATGGAACCCAACTTGGATCAACAAATAAAATATTTGTCATGAAAGCACTTCACAACACAACTTTTTTTATTTAAGCAACAAAAACAAAAGGAAAACCGAATTTAAGACAAAAAAAAAAAAAAGAAAGAAAAAATGAAAAAGTTGGCCCGCCTGTCCCAGGATGCCCTGCAAGCTCAAGTGTAGAACGCATGTGGGGGCCGTGGCACACGTTCTATTAGGGATAAGGAGAAACAACAAAAAACCAACACACAACCTGCTTAGCCTGGGCGGCACTGCAAGGTACAGACTTGGATTTGGATTTGGATTTAGAAATAAAAAGAATATAACGAGAAAGAAAAAACAAGCTACCGAATATGGAGTGTTATATTGCTGCCCAAGGGTATCGCCCCCTGTAGCCATTTGAACCCCAGGGGTAGCATGAATCAGTGCAGGATTAACTGGGCCGAGTTTCCAAGATGCTGGATTAACAGAAATGAAACCTATGACAAAATCTGGATGATCCTCAGCAATCTTAACAGCTGCTGCTGTGTACTCCCCGGTTGCAAGGTTACCAGCAGAACTCATTTCTGCCAGCAGAAAAAGCCCCCTCCCACGAGGTAAACCCTGAAAGTTGAGGAGATAAATAGCATTAGGTTGCTCAGTTTAGAGAAGTGAAATGTTGAAGCTGTCGTAGGGTAGCAAACCTTCAGCTTTAGGCCATCCACAACCCCAGGGCCTGAGATGATGTGAGCATTGATTATGTCAGCCCAATCCAATATGTGATATATGCCCCTAAAAACAAAGGTGAGAGTGAAGGCAAGGAATAGAAGGCAAGGTGATGTCATGAATGGGGATTCTCTTACCCTTCATACTGAATTGCTACAGTATTGCCAATGTCAGCAAACTTGCGATCTTCAAAAATTAGGAACTTGTGCTTATCTGCAATCTGTCAAATCATTAATGAGGTCAAGCATTAGACAGCAAAAAAACTAGAGATAAAATACAGTCAAGAACTGAACTTTGCAGTGACAATATTGAATCCGGTAACAAATATAGTTCTCAGAGAACCACACAGCAGCCGCCGTCCTCCCCCCCCCCCCCCCCCAAAAAACCCAAAAAAAGGACCAAAAAGCTCTAGCAGTACAGCAGGTCACCACCATTCATTTCCATAATAATCAAAGACTTATCAACAAGCTTCGAGATTTTTGAACATCAAGATTTTAGAACCACCAACTCCCTTTCTATCCAGACTCACACAAATTCTACTTAAAACTGTGACATGGACAGTAAATCGTAGCAAATAATCAAATATGGCAACATTTCCTGGGGCTAAACTGACCAAATCTAGGCGTCCCATGCCCACCATACTGCCCACAAATTAGCCCCCAGTAGATTGGCAAAAGCAAAAGTTACAAGAACAGTCACATTGAGAATTAAATACACCACATTGCCAGCAAATTAGCCTCCAGTAGATTGGCAAAAGCAAAAGTTGCAAGTACAGTTTCAGCGAGTTAAGACAGGATCATATCATACCGACCGAAGTTTGGAACCAAAGTCAGGGCTGAAATCAGGCAATATATCTACATGAGTCTTAAGTAAACATATATCTGGTCCAACCTGCAACAGGATATGTAAGCCCATTATGCCACATCATCAGCAAAACAACTGTTGAAAAGCATTCATAGATTGGCAGAGTTCAGTACATCAGCACCCTCAAGTTCAGGTGTAAGCTTAGATTATTCTGCATAAGCTAATATATCCTCTACAGGTGTCGAGTCTTTCCAGAAGAACTAAATTCCCAGACAAGTGCAGGCATTTATTTTCAAACAAAATAAGGATCTATTCCCCAGAACTGACAGTCCTTTAGGAGGACCTGCATAGTCATTAATCTGTACAAAGCTTAGAGACTTCCACAAAGCATCATGCCATCATCCAACTGATGGGTTTTTCCCCCCTTGGTCGGTGAAAAAAAGCACAAGCTGATAGTCAGGTGGTTGAGGACAACTTGTCAGTAGCAATTCCAAAACAAATTAGTAAAATAACTATCATGAATAAATTAGAATATGGAATAAATCAATCTCAAGGAAATCAATATCTCATGCCTCCAGTTGCAATGTAATGGGTTCTAAAGAGAGATTTCCACCGGGGCTTCCTCCAGTTCAATTCTCGTCATTACAACTTGTGAAGAATTTATTATTGCCAACAGAAAGTCCCTAGTCCGACAAGGCTTATTACTGCACATTGAACTCGTGTATGTAACTCAACAATTTGCGTCACTATTGAGACTCAAATATAAACAGGGATGCAAACACTTTCACCTACGTAAAAAGGGCAAGTGAAGTTAATACCTCAAACAATCTGTATCCGTATCTCACACGCAGAAAAAGTATTAGGACCTATAAATTAGCTTTAGGTATATGCATGAAGCAAGATATCACCTTATCAGCAAGGTCAAGTAACTCAGCAGCTGAACCAACATCGGCCGCCAAGCACAAATTGCTTTCCTTCTTCATCATTATCTCAAACAATTTCTGAGCAGTCTCATTTTTAGCTAACTTGGCTCTCTCCCCATACCCCAGCTTCACTGCCCCAGCATTTTCTTTGTCCACCTTTGGCACAGAGACCTCCTTATTCTCCTCCAGAAACTTTAATACCATCTCCTCTGTTTCCTCATCCACTTTCCCCAACCTCCTCAATACTCCAACCATCTCACTCAACTTTAATAAGGAGTGCAACCTTATCCCATTCTGTTCCAAATTCTCTCTTCCTCCCTGTTCCCTAAAATTTACCAAAAATCCATGTCAAAAACAACAAGGATCAACAGAAATACACAGATTATTTTTGAAAAATTCCTGTAATATAGCTAGAAGAGAATATGGAATTAAAGTGTCAGGCCTTTGTACATATTATTCGCCTATAAAAACAAATATGCTACTTTTGACATAAACACCTACTTTCTTTTGTTTTGTTTATTTATTTTGCTTATTTGACTACGACCTTATTCGACAAAATTAGCTGTTTAGATAGTGAATAGCGGTTCAAGTAGCGGATAACTGTTTAGATAGCTGATAGCGTTTCTAATTTAGCTGTTAGCGGATAGTTGTTTAGATTAGCGATTGAAACTAATGTGTTCAGTAAATTTAGCTGTTATACTAGCTGATTAATGTAAATTGACATAAAAGGACATAGATAATTTCCAAAGATAAAATTTATAAAGGATATTTTTTTGCTAAAAAATATGAAATGTTACTTTTAAATGTCAAACGTTAATACTATTAGTTTTTCAAAAATACTGCTTAAAGCGCTAAACGCGACTTAAAATACTAGTCAAAATATTAGTTTACCGAACACTAAAAATTAATTAATTAGTGTATTGACCTAGTCAAAACACTAAAAGCTACTCAAAACGCTGTTGCCGAACACGGCCTACATAAACTATTCACAGTAAGCCTTTTTTTTAACCCTCTACACTATCTCTGTAAATTTTCTTTCGAGATCTTTTATACTTAATCACCCACAAAATATGCTTTTTTTATCAAAAGAAATTTAATCAATTTTATTTTTGTTTAGCCACCCAAACTTTATCTGTGTAAAGCACTAAAGCTTCTTCCATCCTCAATTTTTGCATGTCACAAAAAGCTTAATAGGCAAAGCTTAACAAGGACAAGGTTTGTTGGCTAAGTACTCAAAATCCTTACATTTATTTCGTTTGCACAGGATCCTGAAACGATTGATGACAAATCCAATCGAAGATAGTGTTGTAATTAAAAAGGTAAAGTTCCCTAACTATAACATTAGCGACATGTTCATTTGCTCTCATCTGCTTAAGTTTGCTCGAAAAAACTTTAAGAAGGATAAACTTTCTATTACAGCCCCGAAATTTTTAGTAGAGCTTTGAAAATTTTAATATTCTAAAAGTATCTCTCTAGAGCTATAAAACATTAAGTTTATGTTAATATGTGGGAACCATGGTTTGAGACTTTTGCTAGAACTCTTTTGTGAAACTCTAGAATCAGAGCACCAAACTAAATGATTAGTGGCTCTCTGAAACCTTAACTTTAGATTAGTAGGCAACAAGCACAGACGAAACCTTCTCCAAAATTCTTAGCTTTTGGCGGAGCAATTTTTAGTAAACGTCTAATTATTGGTGGGGTCTGACATCAGCTGTAAAATTTGTACATAAGATCTGAAATTTTGGCAGAAGATGAAATGAACATAAATATTCTTTTATTGTTAAACTTCGCCCATTAAAACCAAGGATCCACCAAGATGCATACTCATAATCACACCCTTACTCGATGTCACCTATTTTAATTCAAACAACACGACATTAGTATAAGAACTTCAGAAAAATCAAGCACTCTACTTCCAGTGAAAATTGTAACTTCCTCCAAATGCTTCTTCACACAAACATGATCAACAAAAACATCACAACTCCCCAACCCCTTCACATACACCTTCCAAGAATTCAGTTGACAAAACCAACCAAAATTGGACTCGCATAGAATAACACTGCACTCGTTTATTGCTGAAATTCACCAAAAAAGCAGAGGTTCTATTGAAACCAAAAATTGACCATAACACATTTACTGATTCAGCCAAAAAAATTAAAGAGAATAAAGTTCACTTATTGAACTAATTCACGTCAACTACAACTAAAACTTAATATCTAAAACATAATTTTCAAGTTGACATCAACGCATCAATGATAAACGAATAGGTATGCTAGCCAGTCAGCATTGTAGCATCAGACATGTCAATATGCATGCATTCAGATTCGTTCTTTACTCAAACTACCTTCAATTCAACGAAATTTCTCCTCATTTCAAGATAAAATACCACAACAAACAGCCACATTGACACTAAAATTCCCCAAAACAAGATCCATCTCAGACTGATCAATGATCAACGAAGCAAAGAATTTCATTTCGTTGCAAAACCTCACCTGTCAATGAGAACAACAGCATCAGTGACATTGAGTCCACAATCCCTCAATGGAGCAGCAGTTTCAAGAACAGAAGCTCCACTAGTAACAAGATCCTCAACAATCAGACAAGTTAGTGACGGCTTAAAAACTCCCTCAATCGCTTTCCCCGTCCCATAGTTCTTGACCTCCTTCCGTCGCATGAGCATCGGAATGTTATTAGAGACGGAGACGACGGTGGCGATGGGGAGAGCAGTGTACGGTACGCCGCAAACGACGTCGTAGAAGGGCGGAGGAGAGGCGGAGTTGACGGCGGCGATTAGGGTTTGGGCGACTTGGGAGAGGAGATTAGGGTAAGAAACGATGAGGCGGAGGTCGATGTAGACAGGGGAGGATATGCCGGACTTGAGCTTGAAGTTGCCGAATTTGACGGCGGAGATGTCGTGGAGTTGCAGAACGAGAGACTCCATTGATGAAGATGATGGAGTGGACGCCATTGATGGAGCTTGCCTTGAAGAAGCATGGCAGCAGGGGAGGAGAGAGAGAGGAGAGAGAGGGAGAGAAGGGAAGAGTGGCCGGAACTGGAAGTTGGCAACGGTTGGCATTGGCAATTGCAGATGACGTGCGGAGAATTCTATTCCCACCCAACACACTCAAAACAAGGTAAATATAATTACTAAATACTAATCCCTTTGTTTGACTTTTAACGTGGGAAAATATATTAGTTTTTATTTTAATAACTATTGAATTGATGATAAGTTAATATAAAGACTCTCTTTCTGGTGGGGGAAAAAATCACTCCTCTCCAAAAGTAAAAATAAGGCATATTGGATGCAAATTATATCATACAATTTTTTGGTGAGAGAATGGAAAAAGTAATGATTCAACAACCAACTTATGTCAAAAGTTAATAAGAAGTATTAACTTATGTTTACTCAGTAGTAAATACTAAATGTTCAATTCGAGGTACTTTAAAGCACAAAAAAGCTAAAATAAGATGTGTGAAATTTACCTGCTAATTAATAGTAAATTTATAATTCAACGAATTACATTTGTGCCTATATGGATTAAAAAATAAATTATTTTGATAGATTAGTTCTTATTAAGGATCGATTCCCTGAAAACTGAGTTACATGGAAGAAGAGGCTGACGTTGTCAGTTAGGGAGTCGGGGCAGTAAAGTAGATTTCTAGTGGGTGAGGTAGAGCAAGTTCAAGGTGCTGTGATGTCAAGAGAGGACACCAAAACGATGGGTGGTATATGGATAAGTTAGCGGGTCTTGTAGCGAATGGGAAGTTTGGCACAAAGTATATTTGGAGTAGCATGCCGCACTAGCTGCGAACACAGCTCCATTCTTGGATGACGGGAGAGAGAATCTCGATGGATGTTGAAGAGGCCCCTGCAGTCGTTCAAACTTCACCCCCTCTTGCCAAACCCCCTGATCCACTGGATAAAATGCTGCCCACAATAAGGAAATCCATGGATGTCGAGCCTAACTCTAATCCACAACATAACTTACCGAAGACATCATTTTGTGACATTGTTACTTGGGTTCATCAGGTATTTTCTACTGCCATGAATGTTGTTGAACAACTTCAGGAAGCGTTGGAAGATGAAATTGAAGTTCCTGATACTCCTTTAAAGGTTTCATTGTCTCCTCATCAATTGCGGGTTCTACGTGCTCCTTAGAGTAAAACCTTAATGGATAAGGTCCTTGGTACAACAGTTAGGTATGATGTGCTATCCCAACGAATCCCTTTGATTTGGAAACCACAAGGTAAGGTGGATATAATCGATCTTGGTTGACACATCTTTTTATTTAAATTTGCTAACCAGGAAGACTATGATCGGATTCTGCAGGGTGGCCCTTGGTTTCTTTTTAGTCACTATTTGATGCTAACACCCTGGAAGCCTAATTTTCATCCCTCGCAGAATCCATTTTCTTCTATGATTGTATGGGTTCGATTTCCTGACCCTTCTGTTGAATGTTTTAATAAACTTGCATTATTTGATATTGCCCAACTTCTTGGTAAGCCTATCAAAGTTGATTTCGCTACTGATTTAGTTAGCCGTGCACGATATGCTCGAGTATGTCTTGAAATTTCATTATCTAAACCACTTGTTGATCGTGTTTGGGTGGTTAATGGATGGCAACAGGTTGAGTATGAAAATTTAGATTTGCTATGCCTAAGCTGTGGAATAGTGGGTCATGTTCACACTCAATTGCACGTCATGGCATTCGCACAGTAGATAAGAATATGGGTGGAGGTAGGTCTACCCAAATTTCCACAGGGTTGACCTCTTCTCCTCAGGATAACCTTGACATGCATCACCAGTGCCTGGAACCATCTCCAAATGGGAAACTGAATTCTCATGAGCCTATCACACCAAGCCCAAGTAAATGGGTTATGGTTGCTTCTAAGAGAAAAAATAACCGGCCTAAAAACATACAGGGTCCACTTCCCACCAGCCGCGACCAGATGCCGTCATCACATGGGCCTGCTTATCTTATGGGCTCATTGCCTCACAAAGATCGGCATGTTACTCAACATAAGCGGTTATTTGGGCCTGCTAGTAGCAACCCACGTCATGACCGGGTTGGGATAAGTAGTATAGTTAGGCCATCCCTGAACTTGGCCTTTCAGTTAAAAAAATCTTTCCAGGCCCTAAACCAAGCATCTTCTAGCATATTAGATAAGCCTAATGGTGAGGGTGATGTCGGTAGTGAAAGCAATCCTAATGCCCAATGCATGCAGATGTTAGAAAATCAACCAATTGCTGACCAATTAGCTAGCATGCATTCTACTATTCAACTTCATGCTGCTGCACCGGCGGCTATTGTTCCTCAACGTGGTAATGACACCCATTTACAGTCTAACCTAGGTCAATTAAGAGGAATAATACCTAGGTTAGGAATGAGTGTGTCGTTGTTAAACGTTCAATAACTCTTTCCTCAGTACTGAGCACACTACCTTTAGGAAATGAGAAATCTCCCTCCTCGGTTGTGCAAGCAAATGGAGGATATATCACCTCTTTCGGTGAACCCCTCATAGACATCATCCCTCCCACCTCCAACATCCATAATGAACCTAGTGGTGGAACCTCCACTGGCGATCCCCCATCCTCCACTGGCGATCCCCCACCCCATTCCAACTTTATGACTTCGAAGAATGGTGTGTACTGCTCTCGGCCCTCCTCACCCATCGTTATTTCCTCTGCATGGCCCATTAGCACCACTCATCTGACAGGAGCAGAACCTTTATACTCTGAACTTATTCCCACATTCCCCACACCGGCTTTATGGCGTTTTCTGGCGGAGCCAATGCTGGAGACCAATTGGCCTATTCTGGAGGCAGTGGACCGTCTGATGCGTCAAGCAATGGTAACGCAGCACGTCATTCAACCCCAAGCTTGGCGTTACCTCGAACCCAGAATTCCGACATTCCGTCCTCCCCCATGAGATTCAACGTCAGAAGCGTCGACGAGCGCGGGGTCGAAATTGGTATGACCCACTTCAGAAGCCTAGTCCAATGCTTCCAAATCCACCGTCCAGCCAACTTCATCAAAATAGTGATATCTTACGATTTTCCACCGGTCCACATTCCAAGGGTCGGAATCTCTGTACTGCCTCTGAAATCGCTTATGTTGACCAGTCGCAGCCCATGGTCTCAACTTCATCGACAGCCAGAGGCCACACCAATTCGGACTTATTCTCGGAGGGTGAGAGAGAATGTGCACCCATCATCATCTCAAATGATCATGCATAATCACACCTGTCGAATCTTAGTATAGAATGTCCGAAGAAGTTCTCCTACGAACTTCTTCATCTACTTACTTGACCTTATCCGTGAGCATCAACACATTATACTCATCCTGTTGGAGGCTTCTACACCTGATGATGTCATAAGACGAGTTAAAGATAGGTTTGGTTTCTCCAATTTTCATTATGTGGAACCCATAATGCGTAGAGGAGGTATATGGTATTTTTGGAAGAATCCAGTCCAAACTATCGACTTTATTTCTACTGAGCCCTCCTTGTTCCATAGTTTGATCACTTTGGGGCCTGGTGCTCCTGAGGTGCTTCTTTCTACGCTTCATGCACCAAGTTCCTCTTCATCTTGTCCAGAATTCTGACATCGCCTTGCTCAGGATTCCCCCCTCCACAGCATCCTTGGATGGTGTTAGGGGATTTGAATACTGTTACCAATGAATCAGAGAAAACTGGAGGTAGGCCCTTTCGTCTGTCACACTGTCATGCTTTCATGGATTTTGTTAACTCCTCCTCCCTTGTTGGCTTGGGTTTCTCTGGAATGATGTACACGTGGGATAATGGTCGCTTAGGTACCAAACGTATACAAGAAAGACTCGACCGTGCGCTCACAAATCCAAGTTGGTTGCAAATTTATCCGCACACACAGGTAAACCACTCACCCAAAATGTTCTCGGATCATTGTCCTATTCTAATTGATATGTGTCCTCACATGCCATGAATTCTTCCCCCGTTTAGAGGAATCATTGCACGGACGCGACATCCCAATTTTGAGCCTTTTTTCCATAGGTGTTGAGACCCTCGTAGACCTCTTTTGCAGAATATTAATGTATTTCGGGATCGGGCACCTGTGTGGCATAGACTGGTGTTTGGGAATATTAGCGCTAAGAAAAAAATGCATTCGGGCTCATTTAGCGGGCATTCAACGAGCTTTGGGTTTTGGGCCTAGCCCTTTTCTTGATAACCTCCAAACCGAACTACTTTCATTGTATAATCATCTAAGTGACATGGAGAAAAACATATGGGCTCAGTGTGCCCGTGTCTGTAATTTTGTTTATAAAGATCTCAACACTTGTTACTTCCACATGCTTGTTAAGATTCGGCATGCTAAGCGATATCCTAACATGCTTAAACATAATGAGGGTCACTGGGTTCACAGACATTCTGACCTTGCAACATTGGTAACTACTTATTTTGCTCAATTTTTTGAAACTGTTGGCCACTGTGACTTGGCTGCCCTTGGCCCACACCCAGTGCAACCTTTTTTGGCCAATAAAACTCAGTTAGATGATCCATTTAGGATGGATGAGGTACCGCAGGCCTTATTTTCCATGAATTCTTTTAAAGCACCAGGCCCAAATGGTATCAGTTTGTTAATCATGTCTTGCAAAACCCTGAGAGTTTAAGCGAGGTTCATGCTACATTTTTGTCACTCATTCCCAATAAGATTCTGTTGAGAGTGTTAGTGACTTTAGGCCTATTAGTTTATGCAATACTTCTTATAAAATCATGTCCAAACTAATTGTCGATCGCATTAAACCTTTTCCTAATAAGTGCATTAGCCCTAGTCAATCGAGTTTTATGCCTGGCAGAACGATTATGGATAATATCATCTTAGTCAAAGAGATAGCTCATTTCATTGCAATGAACCGTAATAAAATCAAACCTATGGCTATAAAAGTTGATCTGTCAAAAGCATATGATAGTCTTGAATGGCCTTTTATTGAGGATACCTTGAATTTCTTTGGATTCCCCCCTCAAATCAGAAGGCTGATTATGGGATGTATTACCTCCAACACTATGCAAGTGATATGGAATGGACAGCTAGGACCCAGTTTTCACCCATCTAGAGGCATTCACCAAGGTGATCCATTATCCCCATATATTTTTGTTCTATGCATGGAACGTCTGTCAATTTTGGTGGGTCTGAGGTATCTTTGAAACGATGGATTCCATTTAGTTTCATCAATTTCAAGCTTCTCATCTATTTTATGCAGATGATGTAATTCTGTTTGGTGCAGCTATGCTTGATAACCTTGGAACTATGGTATCCACTCTGAAGAGATTTGATAAGGCATCGGGTCTGCATATCAATATTCTAAAGTCACGCCTTATTTTTCCTAAAACATTGCATCACCGATTGTGGCGTGTGTTATCTCATTCAGTGCATATTCCAGCTTCAACTTCATTTGGGAAATATCTTGGAATTCCTCTTGTTACCCATAAGCGTAAAACAAAGGATTATGAAGAGGTAATTCATAAATTCAATAAGCGGTTAACTGGTTGGCAATCACATTTTACCAATTTTGCAGGCCGCATTACGTTAATTAAGTCAGTCCTCTCCTCCTTGCCAGTTGATCATATGCAAACCTCGTTACTCCCTCCCAAAATCCTTAAGGGTATGGAGAAAATCATACGGAAGTTCTTGTGGGCTGAAAAGGGTGGGTCTAGGTATATGACGCAAATTAGTTGGAAAACTTTGTGTCTCCCAGTTTGGTGTGGTGGTTTAGGACTTCGGAATATGGCACCGTGGAACAAGGCGTTCCTCCTAAAACTACTTTGGATATGTTATCAAAAGCGTCGGATTCCTTGGGTCGAATTTTTATGGGCTAAGTATTTGTATAAAACAGACTTGGAGGTTGCGGAATCCAAAGCTCATTACTCTCCTTTTTGGAAAAGCATTTTAAGTGTTAAGGATCATCTTTTGAATAACTTATGTATTCGAATCGGCAATGGGCGAAGCACTTCATTCTGGTATGATCAATGGCTACCAGATGGTGCTTTTGCTACCCAGTTAAGGTCAGATCCTCCTCGGGTTAGTTCTCATTTGCGAGTTAGTTTCTTTATCATTGACGGGCAATGGGATGCTAGAAAGCTCCTTCAGTGAAGACCATTGCAGTTTCTTCATAGAATAACTTGATGTCCTATCTCATTTGACTCATCCTAAGAGGATGTTAAGACTTGGAATTCGGGATTGTATGATTCCTTTTCCATCTCTCGAGCCTATGAGGTTACCAATCCACTACTGTTGACTGCTGACCCCATAGCTGAGATCACTTGGAATTTAAACTCCCTGCCAAAATGAAATTCCACGTGTGGCGTTTACATCATGAATCCTTTCCTGTGGCTGCGCGTTTAATCGATTCATTCCCACATTATTAGCTAGCTGCGTCATATGTGGTAATCATCTGGAGGATCATATGCATTTATGTAGGGATTGTCCATTTGCAAGTGCGACTTGGACTAAATTCCTTCCATCTTCTGATACTCCCAACTTTTGAGCAGTTTTTTAGTTTAGCTTGGAAGAGCTGGATCAGCTTCAAGCTATCTCCAGCAGTTTCATCCACCTGGCCCATCACATTTTCTGTGATTGTGTGGCACATTTGGTATTACCGTAATCGATGTGTGTTTGATAACGCCTGTTTACGTACTAATCTAATCTGAAAAAAATTATGTGGGGATATTACTGATGTTTTTAAAATGCAGGATCACTTGTATAGTACGGAGCAACATATAATTTCCTGGAAACCTCCAATCAAATCTGCTTTCAAAATTAACACTGATGCCTACTAGAGTAAGGACAGAATGTTTGCAATTGGGGCAGCCGTGATTTGGGATGCTGAGTTCCAATGGTTTCTGGGGATTACGCATCGGATTACCTCACCACGTATGTTAGAAATCCAGCTTAGTACACTCAGAGAAGTCCTACTTTAAGCTTGTGGGTATCAGTTAGTAGGTCTGGAGATCGATCTATGCAAAGAGGTTTGGGAGGAGCTACAGGCTGGGCCTTCACATTGCCGATCTTACTTAAGGAATATTATCTCTGAGATCCTGGAATTACTCAGTAAAATGTGGCAGATTCATCTTAACTATGCCCAATGACTGGTGAACTTGGTCCCTGCTGTCCTAGCCTACTTGTGTAAGGAGTAACGGGATGTTCTCGTCATCCATGATGACCCCCCTATTCGCTTCACACGGCGTTGGAGCTTGATCAGGAGACTTATAATTATGCTCAGCAACTTGAAGACATTCTACAAGAACATGGGAATATGGACACAGCCTTGGGAGGCCTATTCTGGGTTTTCATGGTATCCTCCTGGGATCCAACACTCACTTGTACATGTTTGTAGGTTTACGAAATGTGGTGGTTATCCACCCTGTTTTGCTTTGTATAAATGGTTAGTTACTAACTGCTTCAGCAGCCACTGCTCTCCTTTTTGCTTTGTTAGTGGCCTCCGAGTTTGTATGTCAAGTTTAAATTAATATAATTATCCTTTTCTTCCACCAAAAAAAAAAAAAAAGCTCCACTCTTGGATGGAAATGCTACAATTTAGGTGGGAGTGTATGTCACCTCGGTGATCCAGGCTTTCCTAAGGGCATTGTCAATCACCGTCATCCAGTTTTCCATCATGTATGGGATTGCTTAAGCGTCATTCTTTATGCATCAAGTGCAGTGTCCCACCGTTCATTGAATGCGAAAGCCTCCCACATAGAAAAGGGAGTAGAATCGGATGAGGTCCAACAGAGGTTCTTAATGAGAAGAATTTTGTCATGCTATAGGGAAACAATAATTTTCAGGGTTCTTTGGATGCTACTGATGGCAGATCATGTAATGAATAGATAGTAAGAGACTAATGTATGCAAACATATTTCAAATTTTTCTTTATGTTGTGCTACAAACGCAACACGTACATGAAACTCTACTTCCATTTGCAAGTGCCGCAAGCACAGGTATGATGAAACCATATTTACACCTTAATTTGCTCCCTGTTAAGAAGTGTGGAGTTGATTCACAAAGAAAAAAGGACATCTAAAATAAAACTCTTTGAGTCACATGCATGTAAGCAATGAATATAGAATGACCAAATTGCATATTTACAAAGAAAGACCATTTAGATCTCTTCCTTTTTCAGAAGGATGCACCTTAAAATTGATAGTGAAAGAATAGACAAACATGTTTGAATGAATACATGGTCATGCATTTATGTGATAGATTTTGTAATGCTCCAACTAGTAAACACATAATTAAGACTAGACATTCTTTTTAACAAAAGTAAGCAACGTAACAGAAGAGTGTCTTCTAGTTGGAATATTACCGCCATCTCTTGAAAGAATAAGGATCTTCAAAACCTTACATAAAACTGCAATTATAACCTCTCTGTGCTTTTTTTCCCCTATAAGATGTATGATGCTTAATATCACCTCAATGAAAATCCTTCATGAAACTTAGCATTTAAAAGCACTCCAAATGAAGAACTTATTTCCTCCAAATCATGAAGGGAAATTCATCTTGCAGAGAAACCTATAAATGTCATCGATTGTACAAAACCTTATTTATGAACCTAGAATTTTTATTAAATAATTAAGAACAACATTTAATTAAAAGCTAATCATTTGCTTGATGTAAATCTTGGTAGTCATAACCGATGGTCTGGTTTAGTGGACTGGTTTAGTGGACAACCAATTCAACTAGACTAAATAAATGACAACTTTTTGTCAACTAGGAGTCACACTCCTAAAGCTAGTGTTGGTCTTCACTCCTTTTTAAGCTTGCTGTGAGCTTCCTTTGAGGCGTCCTTACTTAAAACCAAAAACATAAAATATTTTAAAAGAATAAGCAGAAGCTTAGTATGTCTATCTCTGTAATGTAAATCATACCTTTAAGATAAGTGAGCTGTGCAATGATTTTAAATTCATTTTCTTTCAAATTGAGAGAGTAAAATCTTTCACGTACTACCTTAAGCATTATCTCTCACACATGCATTTATAAAATCACTTTGATGGGATCATATTTATCGAAGGGTTCATCTATATTTCTTGTACTTGTTGGAGATTGGCGAGGTGTACAGTCTCGGGCTCATTAGTTTATCTCTGTCAGAGACGCATCCGTTTTGAGACCCCTTTTTTATTTTATTTAGGGACATATCCCTTTTGGGATCGCCGACTGTTTGTTAATTTACTCATTAATTTGGATCCCGTTAAAACATTCATTAAACATATATGTACAATCATTCATAAAACATTCCTTTGATTGTATATATGAACATCATTCTTAAAAGCACAGACAACAAACATACCTTGTTTGCATTTGAAAGCTTGTTCATTACTCCTTCCCTTGACCATTTCACTTAGCTTGGTTGAGGTTGCGCTCTCCTTTGAACTGAGTGACTTACCACTGTAGCATGAATAAACTTTCTGAGCCTTAACTGTTCCACATTCTTCTGCCAATAATTTCTTTTCATTGCATTCCCACAACGGGATCCATACTTGACCTTTGCTACTTATGCTATGTTAGGAACTATGACCTTTTTGATATGTTTACCCTCATTGGATGTTCATTCTTGTTTGAAAGCAATTTTATAGTTCTATGATCACTTCATAAAAGATTTTCTTTTAGCATTGGAAATTCTGTGTCATTTTCCTCTTTGTATCCTTCAGGGACTCTTGACCAATTGATCTTGTCACTTTTCCTTTTGCTCTTCCACCTCGCACAAATAGTCACTACAAATCAGAATTTGCTATATATGAACCTAAACCTTTGATCAAGGGCTCTCCTATCAAACAACTTTCTCATCCTTCACATTTACCTATAGGTCTTTCTTTATATCTTGCATGCTTTCAAGGTAAGGAGAGTAATTATAGACAAAGGCTCTCTTTACTCATACTTCACTCCATTAGGCTTCAAGATTAGATATTCTCATTTTATTACCTTTCTTTAACTCAGACATTATTAGAGATATTCAATTCCTTCTTCTATTAGTTTTCTTATCCATGCCAATGGTTTAAATATTCTTTGTGACTCTTTAGTTTTGGAAGTCTCTAACCAATCTCTCTTTTCCCCCCTTTTTGTTCACTTGAATATCAAAAACTTTCTTCATCTCATCTCTTTACCCAAGTTTGGTTGTAAAAATTATTCTTCTTCCCTTTAGTCATATTCACCCATTTATGTCTTACTTCATGGACCCTTCTATTCTAAGTGTTTAAGAAAGTTTTTTTTTCAGAACCTTCATGTGATTTCTAGTATCTCCGAAATTCATCATCAAGTGAGACCCAATTAGACTCAAATTGTCCTCTCTTCATGTCCTCCATAGTTGAGCTTACCTTTTTCTCTTATTTTGCTTAAGGTTGTTTTTGAGACTCTTTAAACCATTTGTGCTCTCAAAAACTTTACTTCCTCAATGACCATGCCTTAAACATGTAAGTGTATCCTTATTTCTCTTTTTGAAATATGAAAGAAAATGTTTCTCAATTCTTTTAAACTAAGCATTCTAGATACTTTGTGAGCATGAGTAGACGTATAGATGATGTTGACTCGTCCAACCCCCAGTTTTCTTTCAATTACAATAACTCCATAGGTGCGATCGAAAACATTTTCTTTACTTGTTTTGATTATATCTTGCTTGCATAATTTTTCATTAGTACATAGAACCTAACATGGACACTATCTAGGCTTGAGTCAATGTCATCATGCATTTTCATCTCTAACCAGTATGATCATTATCAGTAAATCATTCTAGGCCATATTTCTCTAATTATTCTTAGAAATTCTTAATGAAATATACCGTCGCTACCCATAGGCTTTAATTACTTAAGCTTTAAAGTTACTGCATCCATACTAATAAGTTTTCATATGAATTATACTTGAATAGGGTAGATTTTCATGGTCGACTTAAACACCTCCTAGGCTCATATCTGTCACTTCAAACCTGAAAATATCTCTTATGAACCTACTGTGGAAAGCTTAGAAAGTCTATAATATCTTTCGTTCAGATATCAAAGTGCAAAAATCACAATATTACCTTAAATTTCTGACTTGAACAGAACCATGCACAATTCGTATACAAGGTGCACAATTTCAATAAAATGATCATATCTCATCCTATACATATTGAATTCAAGGGATTCTAAAGACTATTGAAAGCTAACTGACTAGGCTGTATCCTATGTAAAAGCATAAATTTTGAACTTATGGATAATACCAGTTTATTCTTGAATTTATCCCTATTTCTAACTTGTTTTAGTTGTGATTTTCCACATTTATAGCTTATTCCAACTTCCAACCTTTCATATTGTTAAGTTATCCAAATTAGCAACAACACAAGGTACGAAGGAGACTTTTGAGCCTTAATACTCTTCACACTTGTACAATCACATGGAACCCGAATTATTTTCAACAATTTAAGCACATAATCAAAATTAAGACACTTAAATCATACCAAAAGCACTCTTGGATGTGAGACCTAACCAGCGAAGAGACTGAATTGGATAAAAGAAAAAAAAAGTTTAAGTGATCACCTTTAATTATTTGCTATTCCCATAGAAAGATGGACGAGGAAGGAAACAATGCTTGATAGAAATGATGGGAAACAACAATCAACAATAGGGTGGCCAAGAAGGTGATAATCATTCATAAAACCATAGGCAATCAACCCTTGTTTTAGTGGAGAAAATGGAAGGAAGAGGAAAAAAGAAAAATGAAGATAAAAGAGTGTAAGGGTGTGAGTAAATGGAGGCTTAGTAGGGTATGCAAAACCATCAAAATCATCATTCATCTCTATTTAACCAAAATCTCATGTCCTCTTCATCTCATGCACCAATCACATCACTCTCCAAAATCTTCCTACCAATAACACTCTTCATTTACAAAATTACATTTTTTCCCCTCAAAATCTGTATTATCCCAATTACATTTTCTGCTTAGAAAATTACATTTTGGTACATGGGATAGTTTTCTTTCAATGGAAATATGTTGTCTTGTGAAATACTTATTTTGCATGTCCCTTTCTTTTCAATTCTCAAGTTTTTCTTTCCTTGTTTCTTCGTGTTCCAATGTCGCATATCCCTTTGAATTTCATGAGTATTGGATGAAATTATTTATGACATTGGTGGTGCCTTTCATTTGCTTATAGCAACCATAAGACTGAATACATCTAACTATTTTTCTAGATATCATGGTCCCTTTTCTTATGTAAAACTTTCTTTATTGGAGCTTATTTAAATATAACTTTTCTTTAAATTACAGGTACATACTTCATGCCAAGTCAATTGAGAGCATCCTAACCTGGAAAACACACACTTGGTTTTCTTTCGAGAAAAACAATTGTTGATCATTAGATAGAATCTCCCTTCTTCATTTCTTAACAATGCCTTTGATATGCCTTTAAATATGAACTTTGACTTCATATGATACAAACAAGGTTCTTAAAACATAACCACTACAGCTCACTGATTAGCTATTCTTTATTTTATTATGTTAATCAAGCTTAACATGCAGGGTATTATAGATTTGGTTTGAGTATTTTTCTTAAAACTATTTAAAAATTTTTTTACTTTGAGTTGTGAATTAAAGGTCTGGAATATGAAGTTGAATGATACATGATAAAAGTTGAGAAGACAAAGGCAAAAAGGTGGGCATGGAACTACAAATGGTCAAGCACATATACATATATTTTTTTTGGGGGGGGGGCTATTGTTGTGTAACTAGAGATTATAATAGTGTATTGAGTACTAAATTCGTTAAATCCATTAAAAATCCATTGGGCATTAAAGAGGCATACAATGAGGCATACAATTTTTCTTTTGCATAGAAGAGGGAAAAAAAAGCAAAATGTGTTGTGTAAATACTTTGTTTAAGAATTCTTCAGAAATTGTTTTTTCTTGTTTAGAATTTGATTATACTGCGAGTCTTGATAGGTGTGGTTGACAAAATAGGCAATTTTTTGAAAATATAACATGAATTAGAGTTATTGAATTTCTCACTACAATGACTAAGGTTACTTGATCGTCGAGAGAGAAATCATTTGAGCTCTTGCTATTGTGAGTCTTTCTTCGTAGATTTCACTATGTTGATGAGGTTGCGTAGTGTATTTTCTTTATTTACCTATAGAAGATATATGTGTTAGAAAGGGAGCATATTAGTGAGGAAGGAGTAGGGTTTAGGTTGAAAATTAATTGTAGGTAATAGTTTGAGTGGTAAATATGATTGAAATTTTATAGGTTTATTTCTTTTGAAAAAAATGATATATGATAAATGTTAAGAGAATTGACCCAGTGATCGACTCAATTAGAAGAGCTGGTCAACGGTCAAATAGTTAGACCGGTTAGACTATAATTAGACAGGGTGACTCGTTTTACCATTAGATCGAATTAGACCGGAATGACCGCATCTGTCACATTGTCCATTTATATTTATCCTTTCTTATATTTAAAATTTATTTTAAATTTAAAATTTTTTTGTTCAATAAATTATTTTTTTGGCATAAAAATGGCACATACGTAGAAGAAAACAGGCAATAAAGGTTTGGGCTAGGCTCAATTAAAAGTATGCGACACTCCAAAGAGTAATCATACAAATTAAAAACCAATTATTCCATGCCACAAATGTGAGCCCAGCACTAAAAACCTACTGGAACAAAAAAATACAAATAAGGGAAATTTACAAGACAGGCAGTCATCAAATGGGTGGCAACAAACTAATACTTTCCTCAACAACTTGGTGTTATTTTTGGCGGAAAAGTGAAGTTGGGAAAGTAGGGGAGGGGTTGAAAAGACAAGAATGCCCTTCTTTAAGTGGGGGCTTTGACTGTGAAGGTAAGAGGAGAGAGATTAAAGCAGTTAGAAGAGAGAAATACCCATGTGGTTTCTGCAGTCAGAACATCGAAGACAGAGAGCAAGAGTGGGGCTTCCATAGGAGGAGAAGGGTCAGGTAGAAGAGGATCGAGCACAACAAAGGGAGGAAGAAGAAGAGCAACGCACGGTGGAGGTGAATTGAAGGTATGAGCTTGGGAGAATGCATGGTTAATTGAAGATAGGGAGCAAGAGTAAGGTAGGAGAAGAATAGAACTGGAAGAGAAAGCTAGAGAGGAAGGGGGTGGTGCTAGTGGTGGCAATAACGCTCGGTGGGGTGAATTCCAGGTATGTGCTTGTAATTAAGTGTACTCTGAAAAGAAATTTATAGATCTTGTTGGAATGGTTAGTGTAAGTGGTGATGAATGTGGCATTGTGTTTTGTGAATGTCCCAACAGTGGGAGAATTTTTCCTTCATTTCTGTGCTGTTTGGGTTGGGAAGGGTAGGCAAGGGTGAGCACGCGAGCATGCTTTTCGGAATACACAATAAGGTTAATATGTAAACCATGGCAGACAGTGGACTTAGGTGGGGTATACCTTCTAAGTAGGTGTTATGCGTGGAATGACGAGGACAATAATGAGACAATAACCTAACTGTTGGTCCTAAGAATTGGAGGACATAGTGTGACAATGATTTAGTGCATGGGTGTAGGTAGACAAGGGGAAGTAGCCGGGTAAACGGAAAACATGACGTGGTAGGTGGTGGTAAATTGTGTGGGTGGTTATGTATGACACAATAATACTGTCTGTGCAGCAGGAGGTGGGGGCGTTGTTGTGGCGCGCGTGTGCTATGATTGAAATGTGGTGAGGGTGAGGTGTGATTGGGAAAGTTTACGTAAGTGTTGCGATGGATAAAACAGGTTGGGTATTTGATTTGGAATACGAGGGCGGTGAGGTCAACAGTTGTGGCTAGATGAGGGGGGAGCTGGGGAATACTGTAGCAGTCCTTACCCTATGTGTGTTAAGGAAATACCACCATATACGTAGTGAAATGGTTAGGTAAGATGGTAAAGACAGTGGCTGGGACAAACTGATGTAAATGTGATATGCAAATGCTGGGCACGAATGGAGTACATGACTCAATGTTTGCTTCATCTAACATGCAGGTACAGGTTGCAACATTAGCTGTTGATTGGGAAGGGGATACAAGGTGCTGGTGGCGGGGATATTAACGAGCGATGGATATGAACACTGCAGTAGCTGGAGAAGGTAGGAGGGGGATGGAGCTAGTTATGTATGTTTTATGGGGGGGTGTTGGTGAAAAGTAGAGATGGAAAAGTTACATATGAGGGTGGGTTGAGGAAATGCATAGCAGTGAGGGAAGGAATGGGGGCGGAGGAACTGTTGAAAATGGTGAAGGAGATGACAGGGAGTGATATGTCTGAGAAGAAATTATGGTATAGTTTGAAGTATGATAGGAAGATGTTAGTGGCAATTGAAGGGGACAACGATGTGTAGGTAAGTTTCAAGGGTAATGACGAGCATGGCTACATGTATGTAGCCGGGAACGTTGGTTCGGTGAGGCGACCACATGCGAGGGCTGCTGTGTGCGGATCAAGAGTACGAGATATAGGTGAAGGAAAGCAAGTAGCTAGAAGTGGGGGAAAGTGCAATGATGGTGAGGGAGTGGGTGAAGAAAGCGACAATAATGAAGCAGGAGGAAAACGGTACGACTTTGATAAAATGTAATTATTGAACTCCACTAACCATTTACATGTGGGGAAGCTGATGCCTTATATGTTGGTGTGCAGCAACTGCAAGTCATTAGAGGTCGAAGGAGGGGAGCTACCGGCAAGCAGTTTGCGTTTAGGAGGGGATACAATTGAAATGTCAGATGACGATGAGATATCTGTTGCGTCAGAGGATGCCGGTGATCAAGAAGCAACAAAGAAGGACAATGCAGGGGATGAGCGAGCAGCTGAGAAACAATATGGTGATGGGAACAAAAGGAAAGGACGTACTGATGGGAATGATGTCAATGATAATGTGTGGCTATGTTCTGGGATGGAAGCCCGAAGTTGTCATCGTAAGCTGAGCATATTGAAGAAGTTTCAGGATTTTGTGTATGTGGTGTGCCCCACAGGGCTACAGTTTACTTTGTATCCTAGCCTGCTGCGGAGATTTTCCTCAACTCGCTGGCACATACCCACCGCGCAGGCATTGAGTACCATGGTAGACACTGTGCCAAACCCGGGTGCACATGTTCCTGTGCACAGCACAGCAACAATGTTAAGTGTGTGATGTGTGTCACTGAAGACTTCTAATGTGTCTGTTCCATTTGGCCATAAGCTATGTTCTATACAAATTGTTCCCTATGGTGTTGGTTGTATTTTGTAAATGTCATGGATAAGAAATTGAGATGTGACATGTTCTGTTCCCGTAGCGTTAAGTGCGCCACAGGGCTGCAGTTTATTGTATATCCCCGGCCTGCTGCGGAGATTCCCCCCAACTTGCAGGCACATATCCATTATACAGGCGTTCTGTACCATGGTAGACACTGTACGAAACCCGGGTAGACGTTTTATTGTGCACAGCATACCAACTATGTCAAGTGTGTAATGTGTGTCACTGAAGACTTCTAATGTGGCTGTTCCATTTGGCCGTATGCTATGTTCTGTACAAATTGTTCCGTGTGCTTTGTTTTTTTTTTTTTAACGTCATGGACATTGAATTGAAATGTGACATGTTCTGTTCTCGTAGCTGCAGTTTACTGTATATCCCCGGCCTGCTGCGGCAATTCTCCCCAATTCGCACGCAGATACCCCTGCGCAGGCATTGTGTACCATGGTAGACACTATGCCAAACCCGCGTAGCCATATTGCTGTGCACAGTACAGCAACAATGTCTAGAGTGTGATGTGTGTCCCTGATTAAAGATCCAATTATAAGTAAGGATTGTGACTCCCTGAGTTATAAAAAAAATTGAAAATGTTGTTTGAGTACTTAATGTTGGTAGAGCTGTGGATGATTTTGTAGTTTTTAAATAGGAAATTTTGTGGTTCTTTCTTTTTATGACTGGCTTCCTTCAAATGACGATAGACCGTCACAGTGTCTGCATACATTTTGGATTACACGTGAAAGAACACTGTCTACCAAGGTAGACGATGAACAATATCATGGCATAGATATACACCCTGTGAATTGTAGCTCACAATGGCAACAACAGTAACAACAAGCTTATTTTACTGGCATAGAATATCAGCAGTTGGTAATGCATACATATTGTGTATCCTAATGGGTAGATCACTTCAGACGTCAAAGGAGTCCACTTCCAGATAATAACGTCATGTGCTTGGTTTTGGGTCCAAGTTAAGAGATATTCATCCTATCTTCCTCGCTAGTCCAAAAATATGTGGGTAACAATTAGCTCGTCCATAATTGCTAGGCTTATTAGCTCATATAAGAACAAAACGTATCCTCACCCAGTATATATTCTTGGGCTAATTTCTTGGCTAGAATTTGTAAATTAAATTTTACGCCATTTGGGCGTAAAATTTGAAAGAAAGAATTATCATTTTCAATTTATTACTCGTTTCACATTTTATTATTATTGTTTCATTGTTGCAGGTATGTATGTATTTTTTTCCAAAGCGACCCGTTTAATAATTAGACTAATTTTATTTAGCTATAATTTAAGTATTTATTTATACTTTCAATTGGGTTATTCGGGATACTTTCAATTGGGTTATTCGGGAGCATAGCGTAATTTATTTTGATGCAACTCTGCCGATTCAACCTACAATTGCATAAGCAAATATACATATATAAAATATTAAATTCAAACACAGCGCCCAACTTAATTAAATTTTAATTGAGATAATTCAACTTAATTAGCATAATGTTAGGTTCGGGCTGTTACCCAGATCGTGTAAAACATTAACATTCATTCAATTAGTAGAAGGCAACATATCATGATAAACATTAACATTAGTTCACTTGTTGTCGGAGCTAGCCTTCCCACAAATACAAATGTTACAGCTGCATGCAAATAAGTCACCACATCAAATGACCACCTATCTTTATTCCATGCCTTATTTGTTAAGCTAAATACATTCGGTAAGATGGTACAACTACTACTACATCAACATCCAACAGTTGCGCAAAGTACAAGCAAGGTACATCTGGACACACTGTCCATCAACTCCAAAACATATAGTACATATACCAAGGTTTCAGACATTGATTACCACGGTAAGCATGATACTAGGGTTGGGTAAACATTGATGCTGGGTGTAACCAGTGGACCTGAAAAATGACCTAGCATCGCAGATGATTACAACTTCGCCCAAACATGTTGGTTATATAGTAACATACCTGCCACTGTCACCAACCCAACAAGGCACATACAAAGTTCGCATGTAGTCAAATCCTACCTGTGCGTGCCACATACGAACCATTCCGTAAATCTTTAAACTCCACAATGTCATCTTGGTATCTGCATCAAAATCAGCTCGGGCATTATGGCAGATCCTCCTTGTATGTACGACTTCGTCGCATTTCGAGCACCTTCGACCTTTGTTGCCTTGGGATTGAAACACCATGCTTCGACTGAGGCCTACAAGGTTGTCATCCATTGTTGGGGGGGAATATGCATCAGTTGTACTCCTCATCGAGCTCTCGTCTACCAACAACTAACCCCATCCATCTTCCTCCCAAGCTTCTTCATGTGGCTATTTATAAGCCACGACGCCAGCATGGGTCGTAATATAAATAGTCATGCTATTCATTTTCCTTGAAAATCATACTCACATCCATATCTCCTTCAATTGGCATTAACATTTGCTGGTTATACTTCAATCTGTACCACACTTTCTACTCCGACTTATCACTACCAACAGTCTCCTTCACCATTCTATGCACCTGCTCCATCCCCATTACCTCCTTCGCTAGCACATATCTCCTTGACCCTTCCTCATGCTTCACTTTTCCATTTCCACATTCCTCCAACACTCCTCCCATAATACATACACAACTAATTCCCTCCCCCCACCACCTCCTACCATGACACCATCTCTATCCATTTCATGTGATCATCACAATAGCCACACTCGCAAATCACTTTCCTGACCGGTCACTTTATTCAACCTCCCTAATACCTTTGCAATTGCCCTGTATGCCACACATTAAAAGCATTTTGTTAGCTCATATTTCGATGCATCATTTACTTCACACAAGTGACTCACATAGTGCCTACCACTATACCTATCAGTTTAACTATTTTCTAAGTTATGTTTACCACGGGATGCCAATAAGGTTTCCCGGGTTACCAATGTTGGCCTTCAACCACCGTGATCATCTTTTCACAACATGATTACCCATTTTTACAACATCTTCACTTCTCCCCTTGAAGGAGCTATTGCCTACCCCACAACTTATCCACTCACACTACCATTGTCATGCACAACTCTATACACCTTACCATAGCATTACAAATTTTTGGGGGGGGGGGATGTCTGCCTTCCCTCAAGTTCGTCTTATACACTAACGTTTTCACTACATTTTCATGCAATTTGGTTTACCCAACACCGATACCCCTACTACAATGGTATACAATCAACATCATCATGGCATCCATATGTAACTAATCAATCACCATTCACAACAACAATAACAGTGACAAAAAACTGATTCTACTTATATATAACTCACATTTGCCACCGAGTATGACATACTTGTGGTGTACCAGCTAGTTAAACCGGTCTACCAATCTGGAATCTTTCTACTCCTTCTTCTTTACGTTACACGGTCATCATCCTCATAACATCCCCACCTTCATCACAAATATCACAGAGGTAGAAAAATGGTTGATGTCCTTGCTAATGTTGAACCTGTACGAAGCTTGCCTCGCTGTAATTTCTTCATCCTTTTCTAGATCCCTGCTCCAAAACCAACAGTTCCACACCAAAATTACAAGAATTTCACATATTCAGTATATAGGTTGTGAGAGGTGGAGGAGTTGAAGCGATTTGGAACTGTAGGGCATTGTTGAGGTTGAGAGGGAGAGAGCATTTGATGAGAGAGAGAATGAGCCCAAACAGTAGACTTCAAAGTAACCACTTCTACTTAAATGTTCTTCCTTCTACTCAACCAAATTGACAAGGTCAACCCCTAACATTTTAATTGGGGGCACTTTAGTCATTTGTATTTCTCCAATAATTTTCCTCACTTGTTGTCCCTCCAAAAGCAACACCAAAATGTTGAAAAAAAAATGAATTGGTTGTATGCCTGTTGATGTCTCACCTCTCAGTAAATTTCCCTACAAATAATAGGTGTTGGGAAATTACTAGTGATGAGACCTCTATCAAAGGTCTATACCTTCCTTATTGTAAAGCAATTGAAATGACACTTTGAGTCATAGTACAAGTCAATTATTAAACTTCAGTTTTTAGAGCATTTTCAATGATAAGTTAATTTTTTGACTCACTAGTGAGGGTCTATATATACCATATTAGCTTACGAGTTAATTTTTTAACTCATAATTATCTCTCTTTCTAATGTGAAGTTCACCACTTTGGCTTATCAGATAAAATATACTCGTAAATCTACTCTACAACACACAATCTTCTTTTTAATATCTCAAAAAAAAAAAAAAAACCAATTAAAATTTTTAAAAAAAACAAAAAAGCATGAAAAAGCAGTGGTGAGCCAGCTCACGGCCGCGAGCTGGCCTGTGAGCCGCTTGCAAGCTTGCGCCACCGCACAGGAAGCAGGTAGCTTGGCCGCAGTCCTAGACAGGCGGGCCAAAATTTGGCCTCCACTGGACTTGCTCTTAGAGGTTCAAAACAAGGAAGAGAGAGGGGGGAGATCGCAAAAGAGTCAATTGTTATTTAAACCAAACCAGAAATTTCGGTCCAATAAAAATAGGGTGGTTTAATCGATGACTATTTGGTCAAATTTGATCAGTTTTATCCGATTTTAACCACACAATGATTTAAAGCTCACTTCAACCGGCTTAAAAGATGCTAGTCTGATTAGTTAACTCGGTCCAATTCTCTCAACACTGTCTAAAATGCCATTTAAATTTAATTGACATTGCTTTTTCTTCACTTTATTCATGATTGAAAAAAAGAATGGGAGAACGCAATCTAGAAAGTGAAGAAGTAGTGGAGCACATATAGTAACAATTTTGGTAGCATGTCCAAACCAGCAGGTCAGGTATGTATATTCAGGCAAGCATGCTGGAGAGCAATTGGTAAACTGGTTGTTTATTGGAGCGTTCACTTTATATTACAGGAACAGAAAGGAAAGCAAATTACAGCACAAGGAAAAGATATTAAACAAAAATGTAATTTGTGAAATATGTTTTGTGATTCATTTAATATTTAAAAACGTAAATGGTTAATACCTGTATAGAACACATGTATAATTCCAATTTGTTCAATTATGGTGGTTATCTTATGGTAACAATCATTATGCTCACATTGAACAAGAACATTAATAGCAATGTTATCACAAATTCTTGAATGAGACTGTTGACATAAGGGTAATTGTGAGACAAGCTTATTTAGGGGGAACTTTTTCGTTATTTCACAGTAACTAATAATATACTTTGAAGTGACTTTTACCTTAAGGATGACTAATAATTCATCCAATAGTGACTTTTAGTACAATCTTCCTAAATGAATTACTAGTCACCCTAATCATTACCAAAACTCACTGTAACAATGCTACTCAATCTTATTTTTATAATAAATTAAATAAAACTAATAACCAATTATTTTATTTTTCAAAGTTTAAAAAAAAGAGTCACATGCATTGTGTGGGTTTTAAAACTAGATATATACATTGATAGATTAAAGATAGAATCATGTTCAACATTTTTTATTTAAAAAACATAGTTGCCTCTGCTTCCCTAATCATGATTTCTTCGTGATGATTATTGGTGTTGGACTTCATTCTCGTTGGTGATTTCTTCTTAAACAAAACAACTCTCAATAGTATTTATGTTAATGTACTTTCTAATTATACGTAAGCTTTGTATTTATGGTTCTTTATAGAATAGCAAAAAGGGTATATCATAGATAATCATTTATTATTTGGGGAAGAAGAATAGTATTTCATTGCTACAAGTATGAATTATTGAAAAGAATAATCCATGTATTTGGAGATTTTCTTTCAACTCCACAATGCAATATTGTATGATGTTATTAAACATAACATCACTAGAAAAAGATAATTATCCGAAAAGAAAATGGATCTAGGGAGTGTGTGACTAAGTGACTTGAGCTACTGATTAGTCCGTGTAAGTATATGTCCCTTTGTGCCACATTGAAATTAATAATCCAATGTGTCTTTTGTCCAGCCACCGTCTAAGTAAGCCCTATATATAAACAGAGAACTGGAACTGGTTCGTTTTGAAGAGAATATATTCTATGGCCAACCCTAGATTAGCCATGCATGAACAAGTTCTGTAAGATCTAGTTGAATATGTGATTTTGCATAATATAGTATATAACCTAGGTTTTGTTTTATTATTAATAGTTTTTGATTGGGGAAATAAGATTTCCCCAAATTGGGCCAATCCCAGTCAGCCCATAGACCAAGCCCACACTCCAAAAAATGGGCCCCAAGCGGGAGCCAAGGGACTCCACACAGGACCCTTCTTGGACAGACCGGCAGCCCATATGGAGTAGCATAGATAAAATTATTATTTTATCCATTTTCCGAGGAAACTATAAATATTCACCTACCCCCTCGGGAAGGGGGTTGGCAGTTTGACTCTCTATTGATTTTTCACATTATCACTCTCTACATTAACGTGGACATTTGGACTGACTTGACCGTTGGAGAGGCGTTCCCTGATCCATAACCCGGGAGTGCCCCTTTTGCAAGTCGGACCTTGGGGAAGAAGGACGCCAAGTGTTGCTCACATGCCGGCAGATAAACTCGTTCTTTCGTCTCACGTCACCCTCAATAGCATCTGAAGAGAATCTTCCGGAATCAGATTGACGCCATCTATGGGGATAGAGCGGTAGCGATGGTTGTAAGTGAAGCTACACGGGCATGAACTCGGAAGGACAAGGCCCCTGCGATCAACACCTCTGCACCTCCCGAGGTGCAGGATGCCTCAGAGAGTTCGCAGAAAAATCCTCGGTTAGTTAGCCCGCATCTTCCCGAGAGAGAGGCGTACGCTACATTGGACGCTCTGAAAAACTTTATGACCGCTATGACAGACACCATCACCCGTCAGGTCTTAGAGCAGGTTAAAAGGGCTATGGAAGCGATGAACTCGGCCAGGCCACTTCCTCAATTTGATTACGTACTACCGCCGAACGTGAGCCTTCCCACCGGCAGGACCACATACTGTCTCCTGGTCGTACAGAGCGGGAGTGGGAGATGTCTCGGTCGAACTAGAGTGGTCGACCCTATACAAAGCAACATGATCGATATGCGACAGCAAGGTCTAGCGGCCGCACCATACCGGGGGAAATGGCCAAGTCTACCACTGCTTCCACTCCCTATGCGACTCACTCCAAGCGGACTGCCTGACTCAAAGAACAAGAGCAGACTTCCAAGCCTCGAGGTGAGGCCTCGGGCAGCCGGTAGTTCACCCCAGAACGTCGTTCTCACCGTGACCATTCCTGAAAGTCCACCCGGTGGGGGACCCGTGGCTCGAAACCGCGCCGAGTAGATCGATCTCCGGCCGGAACCTCGAGGCACAGCTAGGAGAGGAGGAGTCCTTTTGCTGTCGAAGTTGAGCGCCATCTCGAAACCCCCATTAAGGTTTCAAGGACCGCTGCTCGACCAGCAACACTCCCCTTCTCCACCCCGTTTAGCACAGAGATCATTAATACTCCGTGCTATGGGAAGATGAAGATGCCCACGGTAAATCTTTACGAAGGGACAACCAACCCTGAGGAGCATCTGGGGGTCTATAAGGTATAGATGTACGTCCAAGACGTGGACGATGCTGCATACTGCCGTTATTTCTCAGCTACCTTGAAATGGGTGGCACAGTTGTGGTTTAACGGCCTGCTTCAAGTTCTCGTTGGCTGAACAGAAGGAGACCACGTTGGCTGAGGCCTTGAGAAAGGCCGCAGACTTCATCCGCGCTATAGAGATTTGCGCCGATAATTCCGAAGCCCTGAAAAAGGTTAGGGTCTCGGGAGATAAGAATCTCAATCGTGGTGATGGGAATCCCGGCCTCCGAGACAGGAGGTCGTAACTCGAAGCAATCGACCCCCGGTTCACCACCGACACTAGAAGCATCCTCATGGAGGTTAGGGGACATCCCATGCTCCGAAGACCGCAGCCCATGACCGCACCCCCGAAGCCGTAGAATGCCCGAAAATACTGCAAGTTTCATAAACAGAGTGGACATACTGCTACTCAGTGCCCGGAGCCGAAGAAAGCTCTTGATGAATTGGCGGACAAGGGTCAGATCGATCGATTTCTGAAGAGAGGTCCACGTTTCCTTCGACAAGAGTAGGAGCCTGCACAACCCCAGCCACGGGATGAAGAGTGTTCGACAGAAGTCATGGCCACTATTGCTGGAGGCTATGCGGAGGGTATGACTCATTCAGCTTGGAAGGCTCAGCTAAGAGGTTCGCAACAGTTACTCACTATTGAGCAAGGGACTCGCATAACGGTGCCCACAATGGTTTTTGGTGGAAAGGAAGCCCCGCGCTTCGCCTCTCTACACAATGACCCCTTGGTCGTTGAGATGAAGATAGCTAGCATAATCGTACGACCAATTCTGATTGACATGAGTAGCTCTGTTGACACCATCACTTGAAATTGCTTGAAGAAGGTCACGCACCCAGGACGTGATATCGTCCCCTTGGTGCACCGCATCTTGGGTTTCAGCGGATAGGAGGTGAATCTCACTGGTATGATTCACCTCCCTGTACGCTTTGGTGATAAGCTCAAGGTCAAGAACCTAGAGGTTGACTTCTTAATCGTTGACGTACTCACAGTCTACAATGTGATCCTAGGACGCCCAACCCTTCACAAGGTGAAAGCCGTCATTGCCCCATAACTCCTCCAACTCCAATTTGAGGCTTATGACGGAAGCGTAGGTGAAATGCAAGGGGACCAACAAACAGCCTGGGAGTGTTACTTAGTGAGCATTCGGCCCCTGGTAGAACGAGTGAATGAGCATGGGCCTGACAGCCCATCTCAGGCAGGAAAACGGCCCAGAGTCGGACTACCGCCTGCTATCCCTAAAGCCTTGGTCATTCACACCTTAAGCTCCGCCGAACTCTCACGGCCAAGACCAGAGGCCGCTGACGACATGGAGCACGTTCTGCTTGAGGACGAACGACCAGAGCGCACGGTTCAGCTAGGCCGAGATGTGTTCGACCTCGACTAGAAGTCGCTGCTCTCACTCCTGTAGGAGTACAGGCCGTAATGGAGCACCGGTTGAACGTGGATCCCCTCCATAGGTCGGTCATCCAGAAGAAGTGCCACATTGGCCCAGAGAGAGCGGTTGTGGCCAATGTTGAAGTACATAAATTGCTAGAGGCTGGGTTAATTCGAGAATGCTAATACCCCGAGTGGATCTCGTATGTGGTGTTAGTGAAAAAATCCAATGGAATGTTGAGGATGTGTGTGGACTTCACATATCTAAACAAGGCTTGCCCAAAGGATAGCTACCTGCTGCCGAAGATTGACAAGTTAGTGGATACCATAGTTGGGTATACCTTACTGAGTTTCATGGACACTTTCTCCAGATATCACCAAATACCTCTCTGCCTGGATTATCAAGAGAAGACTACATTCATCATAAACTGCGGCCTATATTGTTACAAAATTATGCCTTTCGGTCTAGAGAATGTAGGGCCACCTATTAGTGCCTGGTTAACAAATTGTTCGAACCCCTCGTTGGCAAAACTATGGAGGCTTACGTTGACGACATGATTGTGAAAAGCAAGACCGCCGTTGATCACAGCCATGATTTGAGGAAGACGTTCGACATACTACGGGCCTTCAGCATGAAGCTTAACCCCAAGAAGTGTGTGTTTGGAGTATAGTTGGGCAAATTTCTAGGGTTCATGATCAGCAACCGGGGGATCGAAGCTAACCTAGATAAGATCCGAGCCGTACTCGACATGAAACCTCCATGGAATGTAAGAGAAGTGCAACGCCTAACTGGCTGCACAACCACCTTGGGCCAATTCATGTCCCGATCCGTGGACAAATACCAGCTGTTCTTCCGCGTCTTACGACAGCAAGCAAACTTCAGTTTGGACCAGTAAGCCGACAAGGCTTTCCAAGCGCTGAAAACATACCTGGCCCGGCTGCCCAAAATTGCCAGCCCCATGGTGGGGGAAACACTAGTCCTATACCTGGCTATTTTGGAGCACGCGATCAGTACAGTTCTTACAATGGAAAGGGCTAAGGAGCAGATCCCTGTATACTACTTGAGCCACGCCTTATCGGGGGTGGAAGTAAACTATCCTCTTATAGAGAAGTTTGCCTATTCCCTAGTGATGGCCAGTCGAAAGCTAAGGCCCTACTTTAAGGCTCACAAGATCCTGGTTCTAACCGACCAATCCCCAAAGAACGTCCTTCAGAAGTTAGATGCCTCAAGGTGTCTCTTAACGTGGGTCGTCGGGCTGTCATGCTACGACTTGGCCTTTGAGTTATGACGGGCCATCAAAGCCCAAGCGCTAGCTGACTTTCTGGTCGAGAACGCCACGCCTGTCGAGGAAGGTAAGCTACACCCATGGCCCTGGAATCTGTACATTGACGGCTCATCCACCAAGGATGGGAGTGGGGCGACATCATCATTGAAAGCCCCAACGGAGTACGGCACGAACACACTTTGAAATTCATGTTCAAAGCATCCAACAATGAAGCGGAACACAAAGCCATCATCGCGAGAATAGAGTTATGCTACACTGCGGGGCCGGACTCAGTCCAAGCATTCTCTGACTCCCAGCTAGTCGTTAGTCAACTCAAGGGTGCATATGAAACTAAAGACGACACCATGGCAGCATACGTTCGACGGGTACGAGAGGTGACTAAGCTACTAAAACACTTTGCGATCACGAATATCCCTCGCTCGGAGAACCGACAGGCCGATGCACTATCTAAATTAGCAAGCTCGTTCGATGATGGGCAACCCAAAAACATTCAGTGGGAGACCCTGACGGAGAGGAGCATAGACTGACATGAAGCACTGTGGTTAGACAGAAGCTCGACATGGATGGACCCCATCCGCGCGTACCTCGCTGACGGTATCCTTCCCGTGGACCCAAAAGAAGTGGATAGATTAAAAAGGAGGTCGAACTGGTTTATTCTATACGAGAAAATCTTATACAAGAGGTCTTTCACCTGGCCCCTCCTACGTTGCGTGATTTCGGAGGAAGGGAGAAAGATACTGGAAGAGCTGCATAAAGGCATTTGCAGTACACATGTTGGAGGCCGCGCCTTAGCTGTGACGGCCATTCGAACTGGGTACTACTGGCCCAGTTTGCGAGAGGATCTCATGACACTAGGGCGGACCTGCGCTAAGTGCCAGAAGTTCGCGCCCATCCAACGAGTACCCTCCACTCCCACGACGTCGATTGTCAGTCCTCTACCATTCGCTACTTGGGGAATGGACATCCTCGCCCTTTCCCTAAGGCTATAGGGTAGCACAACTACCTCTTTGTGGTGGTGGACTACTTTACCATATGGATAGAGGCCAAGGGTGTAGCCTCTATAGCCACTGCTGAAGTACGAAGGTTCATTTGGCGGAACATCATCACCTGCTTCGGCATCTCCTGTGCCATCATCTTGGATAATGGCAAACAGTTCGACACCAATAAGCTCACTGATTATCTCAGCAACTTAGGCTGCCAATCTCAGTTCACCGCCGTTGCTAACCCTCAGACCAATGGCCAAGCTGAGGTAGCCAACAAGTCTATTCTCTATAGCCTGCAAAAGAAACTTAACGCCGCAAAGGGAAAATGGGTAGACGAATTGCACAGCGTCCTCTGGTCCCACCGCACCACCGAAAAAACCGCTACTAGCGAGACTCCCTTCATGTTAGCTTATGGCTCCGAGGCTGTCCTACCTGTGGAAGTCACCCTTCACACTCATCAGCTAACAACTTTTCAGGAAGAGCTAAACAATACAGCGCTCCGAGAGGCTCTGGACCTCCTCCCCTCCATCCGTGGTGACGCGCTTCTTCGGGAAGCCCTATACAAGCCTCGCATTGCACGTCTTCAACAACCGCGTAGCATGATTATAGCCAATCACGGTAGGTGACATGGTGCTCCGCCGCATGGAGGTCGTGGCTCGCGCGAGGGAAAATGGTAAACTCATCGCTAATTGGGAAGGCCTATACAGAGGTGCTGCCCAAGTCCATCCCGGAACATATCGCCTCGAGACCGTTAGCGGCTCTCCCATACCACGATCCTGGCATAATAGCAACTTGAGGAAGTGCTGCACTTAGGGGTATGCTTTTATTTACATCTATTGGTTATGTATTCCTTGATTACAAGAAATAAAATGCCTACAGTGGCCACCTTCACACTCATACACAATCTGACCTTTCCATGAGCACGGCCTTTAGGCCAGTCACTACGCTCTTAGCCCCAGTGGGGGCTAAGGGTCCCACAGCACTTAGCCCCAGTGGGGGCTAAGAGTCCCAAAGCACGGCCCTACGGCCAGTCGCTATACTCTTAACCCCAGTTGGTGCTCAGGGCCACAGAGCAAGGCTCTACAGCCGGTCGCTACACTCTTAGCCCCGGTAGGGCCTAAGGGTCCCACAGTACGGCCTTATGGCCGGTCGCTATACTCTTAGCCCCAGTGGGGGCTAAGAGTTCTAAAGCAGGGCCCCACGGCCAGTTGCTATACTCTTAGGCCCTGTGGGGGCTAAGGGTCTTAGAGCACGGTCTTACGGCCAGTCGCTACACTCTTAGCCCCAGTGGGGACTGAAGGTCACAGAGCATGGCCTCACGCCCGGTCGCTACACTCTTAGCCCCTGTGGGGAGCTAAGGGTTCCAGAGCATGATCGCACAGCCGGTCGCTATACTCTTAACCCCAGTGGGGGCTAAGGGTCACAGAATACAGCCCTACGGTATCGCTTGCTCTTTCGTTTGGGGGCTACTACCCTATGGCGTATGAAGAACGAAAACACAAGCAAAAATGAAAGAACAAATGCGTAATAGAAAGAATGAACAGTGGAAGAAGCATGGCTAGCACAAATGAACAATTTCATTAATAAAGTACGCATACAGCCTTTAAAAAAAAAAAACAAAGAAGAACAACACAAAACCAAAGGGGGGAGGTTACACATCAGGCTCTCCGCTGTCCTCACGGCCCTCATCTTCAGGAGTCCCAGTGTCGGCATCCAAGGGGTCAGTGGCCTCGTCCTCTGGGCCGTCACCCTCACCAGAAGGGGGGATGAACTCAATCTCCTCGGGATCTCGCCCCTCGGCTTCGGCCCGCTGGCGTTCATCTATAGAATGAAGGTAGGCTTTGGAGTAGGCGTTGTCCCAAAATTCTTGGGCCAGCGTGGTCACGACCTTGCCCAAGTAGTCTAACATATAGCCTTGCTGGTAGCCTTGCTCCCTAACTTGGGCCGCCTGCTCGACCCCTGCAGCCGCCTCTGCTTCGGCCTCGGAAAGCGCTTGCCTCAGTTGGCACTGCAGATCCTTCCGCTCAACATCCTAACCATCTTTTTTCTCTTTCATCTTCTCTAAGCGCCGCTAAAGCCAGGCCACCTGCCCTTCTAGCTTACAGTGCTCCGCTGCGGCCTTAACCCCTCTGGCTAAGGTCTTGGCCATAGTCATCTCTTCCTCGGAAACTTTGGGGGTTCCGAGGTGCCTGAAGCTGTCAGGTCCCAGGACTTAACCAAGTCCTGAATTAGGGAGAACTTCACCGCTGGGTTGGCCTTGATGAAGTTCGTGGTCGGTCGCAGAGGGCTAATGGGAGTGTTGCCAGCGGCCTGAGAAGTGGTCCCCCCGGGCCTTGGGACGGTAGTATACTCGCGAGGGCCAGGGGTGTGGTCCCTGGCAGACCAGCCCCCCGAATGCCGAGGAGAGGTAGACTGGTCACCTCGCTTGTCCTTAGCATGCGAGGGGGGCTGACGCCGTAGTCTTATTAGTGTGGTCTTCGGTTTGCTGGCGTTTGCGAACAGGAAGGCTTACCGCTAGTTTCTTGCCGTGAGGCACTAAAGCGGGTGCCTGTGCAAGGAAAGACATTTTTGGTTAAACTCCAACCGCGCGTCACAACAAAGAGGAGAGAACAGGGCTCATGTTCATACCTTCTTAGCCTGCTGATCAACTAGGTGGCTTCTTTCCTCCTCCCGTCGATGCTCAGCGTCAACTGCCACTTGTTCAGGGGTGGCGCCTCCGGTCTCAAAGACCGTCAGCTTCACCCTTGCTTGCTCTGCATAAAACGAAAAAGAAGTCAGGCTAGAACCAAACGAAAAGGCCGATCAACACAGGAGCAGTGAGTAGCCTTAGAGAAATTTTTAAGTATTAAAAGGCCGGTCGCCGCTAGGAAGAAGTTGTTGGCCAAAAACTTTTACTTAGGGAGCCAGTTCAGCAGCTCCATGTCACTAGATTTGCTCTTCTTCTTCTTAGGCCCTTTTACAGACTCTATTGCCTGCGCCATAAACTTAGGAAAGGTCGAGACTTGTCGTCCTCCCAGACCCAATAATGGAAGTAGCAGGCCATCTTTCTTTCTTCGGCCGTCAGCTCCCCAAATGGATTCCTAACCGATTTGCCCTCGTTCCAATCAGGGATGTCTCCCCAGCCCGACTCATGACGTACAAAAAGGAAGTCATACTTCCAATGGTTCACCTTCGACTTCTTTTCAATGATCGTCATAAAACCCGACCGGTTATTGAAGCAGTACTATCCCAAGTCTACAGTCTCCTTGGGAGCCCTCTGGATGGTGTGAACCAGACTAAACGCCCCGGCTGTACATGTGAAGCCGTGCAGCTCACAGGTCGCTATGAAGGAGCAGATATTGTGCCAAAATGTGGGCACGACCTGTGCGGGCGCTGGCTCGTCCCTTATCAAAATGTCCACGATTACAGGATAAAGGGGAAACCTGAGACCATAGTTGAGGGCTGCACGGTAAACCGCGATACATTTAGGGGTGGCTCGTTCACTGTCACGTCCGCCTCAGGGATCACAAAGTTGTACCCTAAAGGCAAGAGGTATTTTTCTTAAGGCTCGTCCTTTTCAGGGTAGGGACAACTTTGAGGTCAGGGAAGTGACTGCTCGGACCGTCTTGTGGGTCCGAGCGAACAGGAGCTCCCGGGAACTCCGCTCTCTCCACTATGATCTCAGGGATTGGCCCCGATGGAGCATGGCCTTTCCTTTTAAGTACTGATTCTCCCGGAGTGGGAGGCCCTTGGTGGGATGAGGAGCTCGTCGACGCTCCCTCCTAGGACGAGCGCCTTGACGACCTGTCATAAGTAGAAGAGAATATCCCTTCCAAAGAAGAACTAGTACTAGTAGAGGCTACTTCGACCGCTGGATTTGGTGAGCTTGGGGCAGAACAGGGATTACCTTGCATGCCTTCGGCCAGTCGCTCATCGGGGGTCCTGATGCGGGGAATGGGCTTCGTCTTAGCCATTTGTCTTCGTCGTACCTGAAAATGTCATACAATCAGCTATGGTGATCTCCCAGGGATATGAGACCTCCACCTCAGGCTGAGGATACTAGGGGTGGAGGAATACTAATAGCTAAACCATGAAGGGGTGCCCGGCTCAAAAAAGGACACCGCGTAGGGCACCTCTTTGGGTTCCCCACGTCGATTTTTTTGGGGAACACCCGCAACCATCCGGCCATCAATTAAGGCCGGGAAGCTAGGGAATTGTGGATGGCGGCCCTCCGCTTGAGGGCCGGCCAACCCTTCAGGAACATCCCTACTTGAAGAGCAAGATGAAGACATAATTATACAAGTACAACAAACGAATACTTAGAAGGGGTATGAGGGTGTACCTACAAAAGATGAAGATTCAAGAAGGTACTTTGAAGATAAGGATGAATACTCAAGCAAAGCCTTTGAAGATATGAGGGAGGGGCTTCAGACGCTACAGTGAATTTGAATGCAGAATGAGGAAGGGGGCAGAGCCTCGCTCTCTAGAAATCATTTCTCTCTCTAGACGGTTCAGATATGCAATGAGAAAATGACCTTTTCCCGTCGAATCTAGACCCTTATATAGAGCGAGGAGAGGAGACACTCCTCTTGAGACACCCAGAAGGCGCAACCCCTCCCAACCTGGTGCCTTGTTACCATCTCTTCACGAGTAAGAAACCTTAGACTTTTGGGGAGAACAGACCTTCGAGTGTGCGGCGTTATGGCTAGTTGCTATATGTCTCGGCCCAGGAGCTAGGGGTCCCAAGCACGGCCTTGCGGTCGATCGCTACACTCTTAGCCCTAGTGGGGGCTACGGGTCACAGAGTACGGCCTCACGGCCGGTCGCTATACTGTTAGCCCCAGTGGGGGCTAAAGGTTCCCTAGAGCATGGTCTTATGGCCGATCGTTACACTCTTAGCCCCAGTGGAGGCTAAGGGTCCTTGAGCACGGCCTTATGGCCGGTCACTACACCCTTAACCCCAGTGGGGGCTAAAGGTCATCGAGCGTGGCCTTATGACTATTTGCTACACTTTAGCCCTAACAAGGGCTAGGGATCCTCGGACAGGGCCTTATGGTTAGGCATTGTACTCAGCCCCAGTGGGGGCTAAGGGCCTCAGAATACGGTCTTACGGCCGGTCACTACAATCTTATCCCCTGTGGGGGCTAAGGGTTCCAGAGCACAGCCTCACAATCGGTCACTATACTCTTAACCCCAGCGGGGACTAAGGGTCACAGAATATGGCCCTACAGTCAGTTGTTATACTCTTAACCCCAGTGGGGGCTAAGAGCCTCTCAGTGCAGCCAGTGGAAGGCTACTATGCTGGGGTCCCAGTAGAGACTACAGTTTCCCGCACTCGGCCTTGCGACCGACCGCCAGCCTGAGTCGGCTTCAAAACCGAATGCTATTGCATTAGTCAACACATACATGCAGACAAATGGTGCAAAGAAGTGAGTAATAAGGAAAGGATCTTTTATTACACCAGCCATATCAGTACATAATGTCTATGCAAGCAAAAAGAAAGAATACAATGGAAACTCCTACTCCTACTCCTCATCATTTGATACAAGAGGAGCATCGCTTAAGCCTGAGGTTTCCACAGGACCACTGGAGGACGCAAGGTTAGTAGGTGGGTTCACAGGTCGCGAAGCTCGGGCTCCCCTTAGCCTGTACTCGACGTTCTCGAACCAGAACTCGAAAGGATCCCAATGCAACTGCTGCAGAACCCACATCAAACACCCTGCCGTGATTTTGCATGTAATACCCCACTCCACAACTTCGTTCACGACCATGGCATAGAAGATCGCTTGCACCATCTTAGGGATGTTGGAGCCCTGAGCATGCCGTGTAGCCATGCCAAGGTCGAAACTCGGACAAAGGATAAAGTGATCTCCAGGGAGGGGCCTCGGACGCTGAGCTGAGGTCTCCCTCCAAGGCCATAGAAAGGCTTCCCGAATGTATTTAGTCGCCGTCTCAGTGCTAGTGAAGTTCGGAAAGCGAACCATTTTCCTTTTTCTCTCTCTTCTCTCTCTCACCTATTCTCCCTCTAAAGGACCGGAGGTGGGCAGGATGTGACATGCCAAAGAAGACTCGTCTTCCCTTTTTATGGAGAAGAAAGCAGGGCAGAGTGCACTGCCCTTCTCGAGGTATCCACCAACCAGTCCACCATCGATACATGGCACTTATGAGCAGGAACTTCATTAATGAAACTAATAAAAATAAAATGATAAGTAATAAAGTTTCTAAAGAATTGTCTACTCCTAGAAGAAAGGGCACAGCATTTTATTATCAAGATTTGCGATTTACACACTCCCCTCGCAGGGGCACGTACAAAGGAAACGGCATCTTAATACTACTCCTCGTCACTCGAAAGGGGAGCGCGTCCTTCAGCCTCGAAGTCACTGCCGGGCGCGGCTAAGGGTTATATACTGTCTCAACAAGGCAAGGAACCTGGGTGTCTTTGAGCCTTTCCCCAATAGACAGCAGCCACGCTTCAATGATATCCCACCTTAGTTCCTGTAAGTCCAACATCAGGCTTCCCCTGGTTTCCCTGTTGACGAGCCTTAGCTCCGCCGCGTCGTTGATCACCATGGCATAAAAATTAATCTGCACCATCTTCGAAATATGGGTGGCATCAGCAAACTACATCGCCATAATATGATCAAACTTGGGGTAGAAAGCCAAGAAGTGCAAGGGGAGCAGGTTCGAAGGAAGGCTTGAGGACTCCCTCACGGACTAGGGGAGGTTGTCCCTGACATATTCCGCCGCGTGAGTGGTGTCCCGGAAGATAGGAAATGAGGTCGTTCTCCCTCCTATAAGGCCGCCTGCTAACACAGGGCTCCTCGGGGGATTGGCAGGTCGAGAAGCCTGGGATTTTCGGAGCCTTCAGTCATTGTCCCTAAGCCAGACCTCATGTAACGCTTGTCGCAGTGCCTACAAATTAAATAACCTAAACACCCTTTTAATTATATATTAAAAACTATAGATAGGGTAAGTAGGGTCGATCCCACGAGGAAATAAATTTTAAGCTACTCAGGAATGAAGTCTCATAAAAAAACGTATTACTACTCCTAGTTCTAATTATATAACTCAAACAATCGCGAACAAAAACAAAACTAATTTTTGGGGGGGGGAATTGGATAGAATATTCTATTAGCTAATGAACAATATAATTAAATTGTAAAGTACTAAAATTTTAAACTAATAATAAAATTTATGCAAAATAGAAGATAACAAATATTACTAAATTTGAAAAAAATTGCTTGACCTTTAATGCATATTTTACCATGCTATGTTATTCAATCATCGATACACATATTATATTTACTGAATAGTTAAACTGAAGGTTAAGAACGTTTGTAACCTCTATTTTCCCTTACTGTTTAATACACCCTAGAACGTCTAAGGATGAATTCTATTAAGTCGCTTAATTTATTACTCTACAGCATAATAAATTAAAGACTCAACGCATGACGATTTAGGAAAACTTCATTTAACCTAGACCATTAAATCCTCAACAGCAGATTGAATGTAATTTAGACCTAAGTTGATTCTTTTAACGCTAATAGTCAAAAGTTGTTACTTGTTAACACTAATTAAATGTTAGAATCATTTAGGTGGCCAAACAGAAATAATTTAACATTCAATATCAAACAATTAAACCAAATCAACTTAGATTATTCATAAATATAATATGAAAATTTAAGCACACACAACTTATCTCAGAAATAACTTCACATGATAAAATATAATATTAGGTCAAGCAAATATTAAATTAGACTAACATAATGACACTAATTCGAATATCTTCAATAAATAACATTAAAATTAAAAAAAAAGTAAATGAACTAAATCCAACTAAGGTTCACGGGCAGAGAAAACAAAAAAGGGCGGAAAAAAAAATTAGAAAACAGAGCAAAGGGGCACGAAGCAGAGCAAACCACACCAAAAAAATGGAGAGTATGATGATGACTGCCGATGATGATCAACGATGAAGCTGATGATTATGATGATATTCTGATGATGTATTATGATGCTTGATTTTCGATCAGACGGTGACGATGGTGATGATGTTTTTTTTTTTCTTTCGATGACGAGCAGAGGATGAGGGAGTGAGATATGAGATGAGATGGAGATGAGATGATATCCATGCTTGATCGGTCGACTGCCCTTTTATAATAGATGTATGATGGACTTGCTGATGGCTCTCTGTGGCGTGCCTTTGAGGGAGGAGGAGAAAAAGGTGAGCCATGTGATTTTGTGGATGCCCTGTGTTTGTGGAGAAGAAGAAGGAGAAATTTCAGGGGGTGAGGAAGATGGGGTGATGCTGCGACTGAAAATGGTGATGAGGAGGTAGAGAAATCGGGGGAGGAGGAGAGAGAGGGCTAAAAATGGGGGGTGGTTCACGGCCTGCTGAGGTTTGATTTTTTTTTTTTTCAAAGTGGAAAAATTGCTGGGCTGGGCTTTTCCTGACTCGATCTTCATTTTTGATAATACTGCATCTTCTTCTTGCAACTTGCCCGAGTTTATTGAATACTTCGGAATGGAACACTCTTGATAATTTATTTAACCTGAAAAATAGGGGAGAAAAAAAATTAAATATTACTTTAAAATTAGCTCAATATTACTATTTTAACCCATAATTAAAACTACGAATTAAATTTGGTCCAATAACCCATATTTTTGTTCTTATCATTATTTTTTTCTAAATATGCAAATGTAACTAATCATGCAATTATATGCTACAAATAACAAAAATAACTAAGCAAATAAGAATAGAATAAATGTAAAAATAAAGTTGTAACACCTCAACGGGGCCCCAATCCAACTTCTGCATGGCCCATATCACACAGTCCATGGTGAGCCTGCGCGAAAGCCCCAACTCAATAGCGTCATCTATAACCATTGCGTAAAAGATGATCTGCACCATCTCCGGGATGTTGGAATCATGAGCATATCGCTTCGCCACCCTAAGATCAAAACGGGGACAGAGGCCGTGGTAGTTCGGAGGAAGCGACCTAGGGTCGGGAGCTGAAGGCTCCTTCGGTGCCCATCAAAAGTTATTTTGGATATACTCAGCCGCCTGCTCTGTGTTGGCAAAATTGGGGAAAAGATTCATCTCCATTTCCTCTCTCTAGCCCCTTTTCTTTCCTTATTCTTCGTCCACGAAAGAAAGTTATGAAATTCTATTGGGATTTTCCCTTCTTTTATAAAGAGAGGAGAATGATCTCCAGGGGAATGCATCCCCTCAAGGAGCAGCCAGCCACTCTGACCTCGCTACGTGGCTCCTTCAACCTGAAGTTCTGACCTAAAGTAAGATGTAAACACTTTATACACCTAGAGCAAATCAATCAACAAAAGAACGCAGTGCGAGGCGGGAAGCAAACGGTTCCCCAGGACAAAGAAGCACCGTTTTATTGTCGAATGCCCCTGACAGGGGAAGGTCTATAAAAAAAGGGGGTGCAATACAAGGGAAAATTCAAGAAAAATCAAACACTGTTCCGCGTCACTAAAGGGGGGCGGGGGGCCAATTGATCCTGAGCTCTCTTCCCGACCATCTGAAGGGCCACGACACTTCACTGCGACGGTCCATTGCTGAAACTGCGCTTCCCTTAGTTCGTGAATGGTACGGCTTATCCAGGCCTCGAAACGTGTCCACCTCAAACCCACAAGGGTCGATGTCAGGTCATCGGCAATAAAACCACACACAACACGCAACTCTACAGCATCGTTCAACAGTATGGCATAGAATGTCACCTGTACCACCTCAGGGAGTTCAAAGTCGACCACCGCTCACTCGACCTCGGGCAACGAAAAGCGCGGGCATAGGTCGCGATAATCTTCTGGAAGGGGGCGAGGCGGAGGTGTGGCTCTCCTCCAGTGCTAGATGAAGGATTCCCTCACGTAATTGGCCATCTCCCTAGTGTCTTAAAGGGGAGGAAATGCCATAATGAAAGGGAGATGGGAGCATATTGAGCTTTCTTTGCCTCTTTTCTCTCCTGTTAACACCACTCCTTCCTGAAGGGATAAATGCCCGAGTATCATTTCTAGGAGTGTTAAGCTGTATTTATAGAAGGGGCGTAAGGAGAGTTGGGGAGCATGGAGATATCACCAAGGGCCCAGTGGCCAATCCATTTCAGCCACTTGGCCATCTAGTTAGCACAAATTGAGATATACACAAACAAAATAAGGAAAAATTCAGGGAGGTATGAAAAGCGTGGTCATCTTATTACTGATAACAGGGACGATACAAAGGGAAAGGGAGAAAACAAAGGGACAGGTAGTGAGTTCAGGGGCTCCCTTGATGGCCTTACTCCTGCTTATCATCATCAGAAGGGGAGGCCACCCTTCTGTGGCTGAGCTCTCATCTCTCTGCTCGGCCTCCGAGTCCTCTTCCTGTTGCCGGGCCCTCGAGCTATCCTCCTTTGGTTCAGCCTTTGCCCAGAACCGGGCTTCAAAAATTCGGTTCCCATACAGCCACACCCACGACTCGAAGGTACTCCAACGAAGCTCGGTGAGGGCCGATTCCATTTCCCGGAGCATTCGCCCATGTAAGACCCCCATCTTCACAGCTCCATTCAGAAGCATTGCATAAAAGATCACCTGGGGCACCTATGGAAGTTCAAAGCGCCTAGCAGCTTCCTCGGCCATGGTGAGCTCATAGCTCGAGCACAGGGCCTGAAAATCCTTCGGAAGAGGCGACGGGGGAAAGGCAACCCCGCACCAGCACCATAAGTGGTAGACAACGTATTCAGCCATCTCCCTGGTGCTAAGGAAACGAGGAAAAGCCATGGAAGGAATGCTAAGCGAAGATCGATACTGGAAAGTGAAAGAGGCCACCTCCCCCCCCCGGCAGTCGCATTTTATACCTGCAAAGAAGGCAGTTTTCCAAAACCGTCGCCCAAGCCTCGAAACTTGTTCATTTATGGTCAGTGGTTGCAGGGCCATCTGTGACGGGGGGCCTAATTTCCAAAGTCCACCAGATGTATGCCTGCCATGGGCATTTTTCCACATTTCACCTGACTACTCGTCTGGCTTGGCGTGCAGGTAAAATATGAGGGGTTAAGTGATTGGGGAAATAAGATTTTCCCAAATTGGGCCTATCCCAGTTAGCCCATAAACCAGGCCCACACTCTAGAAAATGGGCCCCAAGCGGGACCCAAGGGGACCCTTCTTGGCTAGATCGGCGGCCCATATGGAGTAACCCAGGTAAGATTACTATTTAATCTCTTTTTCGAGGAAACTATAAATATTCACCTACCCACCTCGGGAAGGGGGTTGGCCGTTTAATTCTCTGTTGATTTTTCACATTATCCCTCTCTACATTGACTTGGACATTTGGACTAATTTGACCGTCGGAGAGGCGTTTTCCGATCTACAACCCGGGAGTGCCCTTTTTGTAGGTCGGACCTTGGGGAAGAAGGACGCCAGGTGTTGCTTATGTGCCATCAGATAAATCCATTCTTTCATCCCACATCACCCTCAACAGCATCTGAAGAGAATCGTTCGGAATCAATTTTCATAGTATTCAAATGCATTCATTTCCTATACATCAACTTGATCTATAACACTATTGGAGTGAAACAAGGGATTTAATGGAAATATAGATTTTTCTATATCTTATGTCAAGTATAAATCTCCAAAGATTTTGGAGATAAACACCAAACACAAGGTATGAGATGACCCAGAAAGCATTTGATCATGATCAACTCTATAAGTGTACTTGGGTGTTGAGCATTTACTTTTAAGAGCGGAATTTCTTCCCATAGAAGATGAAAATTCTGGAAAGAAATATAACATAAATTTGATCTTGCGGAGAACCATTCATTTGGATATGGATAAGATATACATGATATATTATATTAGATATTGGATCAACTCTGTAAGCCTACTTATGGAGAACCAACCCAACCCCCACCCTAAAAATAAAAAAAATTAAAAAAAAAACTCTCAACCTGCACAATCCCTTTCTCTTCCATGTCTATGAAAAGAGACTCAATGGAGGATTTACCAAAAGAAAAAAAAAATTAGATGACCTTACATCTTAAATAGTTGGAGTATTCTATGAAACTTGTTGGCTGCTTCAAAAGTGTTTTCTAAAGCAAACCCTAATTTTTGAAACGGAAGGTTGAGATACAATGGTAGATACAACTATATGAAGCAAAGTTAATTAACCTTAAAGTTAATTGACCGTGCAACTTTCACAATGCTACTCCAAAAAAATAAGTTTTTGCAATTTAATAACAGTGATAACCAGTCGATCTCATAATTTAAGCGTATTCATAAAAGTTTGAACTCTTGAATATTTAACCCTTTTACCTGACAAAAAAGATTCGGACGCAACTGTTACCCTTTGCTGTTAATTAAGGGGGACATAGAGACATATAAAGAGGACTTGAGCTTAGACATATGATACATCTAAAGACCAACCTAGACAAAGACACTGCATGCACCTAAACGTTGAGTTGGAAAAATCAATCTCCACCGTACAGCGGCTATGATCCCAACACACCATGTTCATCAATGCATAAAGTCTTCCATCAGTTGTACGAGAAAGACAATGGGTGTGTTTGACAAACAGCTTTTTGAAGAGGTTTTTGGCCAAAAAGAGTTTTTTTGATCAAAATTAGCTGTTTGATCAAGCAAAAAAGCTAATCCGAGTGTTTGGTAAAAGTGCTTTTTAGAAGAGCTTTTTGGATCTAAAAAGCTGATCCCATAAGCTTTTTGGAAGAACTTTTTGAAAAATTAGCTTTTTGTATCACAACAGAAACAGCTAATTTTACCAAATAGTTTTCCAACAAATAGCTAATTCAAACAGCTAATACAAACAGCTAACAGCTAACAGTTAATACAAATAGTTAATAACTAACAGCTAACAGTTGTTTGCCAAATAGGGTCAATAGCTAATATTTTAATAGCCTTCTTTCTGTTCTACCAAAATTCCTAATCAAAATATTTTAATTCTCCACTGAAAAAGCTAAACACAAATACACTTGACACAATGTTTCAGACAAGAATCCCATTTGAAAATGACTTCAAAACTCAGTTAAATCCAAGCAAACCAAACAAAAGTGTTGTCCTTTCAACTTATCATATATAATTTATTATTTATCAGTGTCGATGACTACTAATTCATGCTAATAAGTGTTTATAAGTGTTAAATTTATAAGTAGAAAATATGGCTAAGAGTTGATCACTAACAAAAATAGATCATGTTAAATACTGATGATAAGTACTAATATGCATTGGTGAAATTAGAGGGGGTAGGCATGGCCCCTATCACCCAAAATTTTTCCAATGCGTATTCAGACAGTGTTAGTGGCCGAATATGTTTATTAACTTTCAGTGTTTCAGGTGTCTAGTGCATGTGGTTTGGAGCTTCACGTGTTCCCCCCCCCCCCCCTCCATTTACGCTTAGGCCCGATTTGAACCTAGAAAAACTAGATTGAACAAAAATTCAAAGGAAAAAAATAAGATGGAAAAATAAGTTGGAAGAAAATATGTTTTTTCCCCTCATATTTGTATTAAGAAAAGAAAAATCAAAGAAAAAAAATTTCAAATACTTTTCGTCAAATCCCTAGACCTTGCCCACCCCCCAACTACCGCACCAAACCAATCCCCTTTCCCCTCACAGTAATTTTGTGGTGCATACCCATGTACTTAGTAAGGTATTAAACAAAAATGTAATTTGTAAAATATGTTTTGTGAGTCATTTAACGTTTAAAAATGTAAATGATTAATACCTATATAGAACACATGCATAATTCCAATTTGTTTGATTATGGTGGTTATCTTATGGTAACAATCATTATGCTCGCATCGAACAAGAACATTAATAACAATGTTATCACAAATTCCTGAATGAGATTGTTGGCATAAGGGTAATTATGAGACGAGCCTCTTTAGGGGTGACTTTTTCGTTATTTCGCAGTGACTAACAATATATTTTGGGGTGACTTTTTAACTTAGGGATGACTAATAATTCATCCAACATTGACTTTTAGTATAGTCTCCCCTAAATGAATTACTAGTCACTCTAATTATTACCAAAACTCACTGTAACAATGCTACTCAATCTTATGTTTATAATAAATTAAATAAAACGAATTACCACTTAACTATTTCATTTTTCAAAGTAAAAGAAAGCGTCCCATGCATTGAGTGGGTTTTAAATCAAGTTATATACATTGACAGATTAAAGATAGAATCATGTTCAATATTTCTTCTTGTTTGTGTGTGTATCCGATGAATGTGTATATAATGTTCAATGAAAGTGCAACATATCTTATACTTATATAGCAGTAATGCCAGAAACTTCAATTATTGATCCTTATTTGGTCATTTATGTCAGCATTTTCACTAGTTATTCCATCAAAAATTCAATTTAAGAAACTCTGTGGTGGTGGTGGTGGTGTCTAAGTTGCTAATCAGCATTTCTTGAGAAAAGAGCTACCCAGAGTATGTATGTACTCACCTATTTTCCCCCAAAAAAAAAAAAAAAAATTGTAGTATGAGTCACCACTGTGCATCCCGGGGCTGAAACCTCCAATACTTCCTAATATCATCTGTGGTACTTACACAGTTGCCTTTGCTTCCCTAATGATGATGATAATGATAATTAGGGTTTCAAAGCTAAATAGTTTAAGAATGAGGATGAAGAGCCACGGGAGTTTCCGAGGGTTGGTGATGATTATCAATGTTGGAGTTCATTCTCGTTGGTGATTTCTTCTTAAACAAAACAACTCTCATCGTAACCGGAATAGTCTTATGTTAATGCACTTTCTAATGATACGTAAACTTTGTATTTATGGTCCTTTATAGAATAGGAAAAAGTTATATCATAGATATTCATTTATCACTTGGGGGAAGAGGCATAGTATTTCATTGCTACAAGTATGGATTATTGAAAAGAATAATCCATGTATTTGGACATTTTCCTTTAGCTCTACAATACAGTATTGTATGATGTTATTAAACATAACATCACTAGAAAAAGGTAATTATCCGAAAAGAAAATGGATTTAGGGAGTGTGTGACTTGAACTATTGATTAATATGTGGCTATGTGCAGGTATATGTCCCTTTCTGCCACATTAAAATTAATAATTAATCCAATGTGTCTTTTGTCCAGCCACCATCTAAGTAAGCCCTATACATATGGAGAGAAGTGCCGCTGGTTCGCTTGGAAGAGAATATATTCTGTGGCCAACCCTACATCATGTCATGTATGAACAGGCTCCGTAAGATCCAGTTGAATGTGTGATTTTACATCATATAATATATAATCCAGGTGTTGTTTTATCATTTTGTTTTATTATTAATAGTTCTCATAGTATTCAAATGTGTTCATTTCCTATACATCGACCTGATCTATAATACTATTGTAGTGAAACAAGAGATCTAAAGAACAATAGAGGCGTCACTATATTAGTAACAAGTAAATCCTATACTATGGAAATATAGATTTTTCTATATTTTATGTCAAGTATAAATCTCCAACGATTTTGGAGATAAACACCAAACAAAAGGTGTGAAACGACCCAGAAAGCATTTGATCATGATCAACTCTGTAAGCCTACTTGGGTGTTGAGCACTTACTTTTAAGAGTGGAATTCCTTCCCATGGAAAATGAAATTTCTGGAAAGGAATGTAACATAAATTTGTTCTTACGGAGAATCATTCATTTGGATATGGATAAGATATATATAATATATTACATCGGATATTGGATCAACTCTGTAAGCCTACTTACAGAGAACCCCCCCCCAAACCCCCCCCCAAAAAAAAAAAATCCTCAGCTTGCACAACCCCTTTTCCGTCCATGTCTTGAAAAAGAGACTCAATGGAGGATTTACCAAAAGAGAGAAGGAAATCAGATGACTTACGTCTTAAATAGCCGGAGTATTCTGTGAAACTTGTTGGCTTCTTCGGAAGTGTTTTCCAAAGCAAACCTTAAATTTTGAAACGGAGGGTTGAGTTATAACAGTAGATACAACTATATGAAGCAAAGTTATTTGACCACACAACTCTCACAATGCTAGTCCAAAAAATAAGTTTTAACAGTAATAATCAGTCGACCTCATATTCTAAGCGTATTCATAAAAGTCTAATTAAATGAAGTCTTGAAGATTTAACCCTTTCACCTCACAAAAAAGATTCAGACCCAGCTGTTAGCTTTTCCTGTTATTAAGGGGACATAGAGACATATAAAGAGGACTTGAGCTTAGGTACATGATACATCTAAAGACCAACCTAGACAAAGACTACGGTCCCAACCTAGACAAGAACGTTTTGGAAGAATCAATCTCCTCCATACAGCGGCCATGGTCCCAACTCCCAACACACCATGTTCATCACTGCATAAAGTCTTCCATCAATTGTAAGAGAAAGACTAACTAATGTTCATTTCGTGTTCTACTAAAACTTCTATCTTAAGACATCTTAAAAGTCTTCTTTCTGTTCTACCAAAATTCCTAACCAAAGCATTCCAAAGCTCCACTGAAAAAGCTAAACACGAGTACACTTGACACAATGTTTCAGACAAGAATCTCATTTGAAAACTACTTCCAAACTCAGTTAAATCCAAGCAAACCAGACAAAAGCCTTGTCCTTTTAAACTTATCATATATATATAACTTATTGTTCATCAATGTCGATGACTAATAATTATGCTAATAAGTGTTTATCAGTGTTAAATTTATAACTAGAAAATATGACTAAGAATTTATCACTAACAATAATAGATCATGTTGACTACTGATGATAAGTACTTATATGCAGTGGCGGAATTAGAGGGGGTACACGGAGGCATGGCCTCTATCACCCGACATTTTTCCAATGCAAATTGGGACAATGTTAATCACCGAATACGTTTATTGATTTCAGATGTCTAATGCATGTGGTTTGAAGCTTCGCGCGTTTACTTTTTTCCCCCCTTCATTTTACACTCACGCCCTATTTGAACCTAGAAAAATTAGATCAAACGAAAATTCAAAGGAAAAAATAAGTTGGAAGAAAATTTGTTTTTTCCCCTCATATTCGGATTAAGAAAAGAAAATTCAAAAGAAAAAGAAATTTCAAATACTTTTCGTCAAATCCCTAGACCTTCCCCGCCCCCCAACTGCCGCACCAAACCAATCCCTCTTCCCCCTCACAATAATTTTGTGGTATATACCCATGTACTTAGTAAGGTACACACCTATAAATATAGACATTTCAATATAATTGGCCCACACCTAACTACATACAAACAACCATATCAATATAGGTAAGAAAAGATACACTGAGTCCTACTTCTACAGGCAGACCTCAACTTGTCCAGACCTAGGCAATTAATAAATGTTCTTGTTTATGTTCAATTTCTTTTCAATATTTCTTTTTTCTTTTTTTCTTGCTTTTAAATAATTTCTCCAAAAATTTGTTTAGATTTCTTGTTTATGTTGAATTTTTATTTTTTTTCCTTTCTTCCCTTGCTTTAAAATAATTTCTCCAAAAATCTGCAATTTCTTTCCTTTCTTCCCCTTGCTTTAAAATAATTTGTCCAAAAATTTGCTGTTTTCCTTTCTAATGCCAACATTGTTCTTAACGTCTGAATAAGAGAGCTTTTTCATTTGCTCTTAATATTATTTCAGCCAGAACTATTAAAAATCTTTAAAAGTTTTACAAGCTCACAATAATTTTTTTTGCATTCAATTTGTCCTTCACAATAACTATTTTGATTTCAATTTCTAAAAAAACAATTTTGAATTGTTATTTTTTTATATTTGTGCTACATTCCTGTAGCAATAAGTCTCTTGGGAACGAAAAATGAGTTACATTTTATTACATGGGCCACCAACCAATCCAAAAAAATCTCCAGCAGCGGGTTCATTTCAACTGTAGAATATTCTATGAAAACTTGCCGCGACAAATAAATTCATTGAACAAAGTAGAATATTTGTAGCCTATACAATCAGGCTATGTGAACAGCCAAACGAAGGAATGGCAGAGATCCTTAGAAAAGGGAATGACGTAATCCCTAGGCAAAAGCTGATTATACCCACATCAGTCAGTTTTGCACAATCATTGTTTAACAGCATCGCACACGGATGGGCTCCGGATTCTGTGCTGCACGGAGAAAACTGTCTGCAAGAAGAAGCCCACTATGATTCTTTGCTACAGAAACACTACAGCATCGCATACTTGAGTAAGTGAGAAGCTCACTCATAGGAAGCCACAGGATGCAGCAGACGCACGATGTTGCTGATACACCAAAGCCATCACATATATGCGCGTGCATGACAATCTCTCGAGCGGACCAAAATACCAACAACTAAGGTTTATGATGTCATTGGCTAGTGCGGAGTCGGCATAATCCTCACCCGTTGTAAGGTCGCTTTACAGAAAGAAACAGGATGGTGGGAGGGGAAGTAACATTTAACTCCTAAGAAGGCATACAAGAGTTAATTTGCAAGGTCTATAATGCGGGAGCCTTACTTTTACAAGCACCATCCTAGAAACAAAGAACAAAAGACAAGGTGGAGGAAACAGATGTGCTCAAATCTAGTTCCATAGCCTCCCCTTAAACTATTGGGGCGGTAATCACATACTCTTTTCTCACCAGAAAAAGATCAATTTTCTCGGATGCAACTAACAAAAATTTGTGAAGTTCTTGACATTGGTAACAAGATTGGTTAAGTTCCTGAGATCGGTAACAAGATACCATTAATATTGCAAAGAGAAACGTACATGATTAGCCAATGGAGAAACCCCTTGCTAATTCAGCATAAATCTCACTGGCACATTTGTAATGCAATCATCTGTTCTTCATATAATCATTGTAAAAAGCCTTCTGTAATTTAGAGTTAGCATAAAATGAACCAACTGAGTCAGGGACAAGTTCATTTGAAAATATGAAATCGTACTGCTGGCCAGTCACTAGAATCTACTATACCTGTCCCATACAAAGGGCAAAAAAAGGATATATTCTACTGTTTTTCCTCATTAAAAAAAAACAAAGATCATAAGCTCACTGAAATTTACAGCAGATTTCACGCAACAAGTATGGCAACCTTTCTCATCAAAGGTGCTACAGTTTTTGCACAGATGGAGAGAATAAAAGAATTAGGAACAAATGTCATAAATATATATATATGTACAGAATAGATAGAGCGGGAGATACCCATCTCCCCAGCTACAATAGTGCACACCCATAATTCGACTATCCTCTTTCCTTTTCTTTTTTCTTTTCCCTCTTTTTCTTTCTTTCATGGGGTTTTTTCCCCTTGTTTACACAACATGGAGGCACACTAGCATCAATGACAAATTTGTTCATTATAGGTCTATGAACAGTACAACCAGATCTACAAGACAAGGCTGAAACCGTGAAAAAAAACAAGGGTTATTCAAGCCAAACCATATGCTAGATCACACCACAAGCTAGACATTATGACTCTATGCAACCAAATCTCCAAGATAAGGCTGAGACCATTGAAAGAGGGCTTGTTCAAGCCAAACCATACGCTAAACTCACACCAATACCTACTCATATTGTGCAATGTGGTAGCTCGGACACGATGAATAACACGATTCATGAACAACATTCCGGGCAGCGAATCAGACCGTTCTCATTGCATTCCAAGCATCTCTTCATGAGCTCCTCATCCTCATCAAATACCTTCCTACTCCCATTACAGTTCGGGCAGGGCAAGAACCTGACATCCCCACAAGCATCACAAATGAGGTTCCTATCCCTCATGGGCAACACTTGAAGGAGCTTCCGGAGCTCGCCCGTCTCATTCAACTGTCTAATCACATCAACCCCACCAACATATCTACCCTTAATAAACACTTGGGGCAAGCTCACATTTTTCTCCCCTAATAGCCCCTGCAACTCCTTCCTATAAGCAGCATCCATGGAAATGTCACGCTCATCAACGAACACTCTATAACCTCTGAAGATCAACCGAACAGTGTAACAATCTTCAAAAGTTCTTCTAATCCCCCTCAAGCTAGTGAAATACACCACAACCCGATCTTCAGTACCCGGAAATCGGATCGTAGAAGCATCAAGAATTGACCAAGCATCCCTCAAATCGGTACTAAAAGACTTTGTGGGTTTTAGCTTGTTGAAAGATTGATTAGATACAATTTTCGGGGATGGTTCAGTTGGGGACGGCAAATTTAGGGATTTGGGGGATTCAAACAAAGTTCGAAGCTGTCTAACCTTGCCCTTGAGCGAAGTTCCAGCAGACTCGAACGAATCGTACCATTTCTTCATGGAGGCGTTTCGATCGACAGCAATCGGAGGGGGCGAAACGAAGGGTTTCTTCGAGAAGGTGCTTGCCACCGAGTGCATCGTCATCGATCGATTGAACAGAGAAGACGTCTTCGTCGAGGGTTTCACCACCTGATTCTCTTCAATCTCCGCCATAATTAGGTTTAGGGTTTTTCCGACAATCAGTTGAATTGTGCCCTGATCGCTGAATTACACAACAATCGGGGCTTGACCCAGATAAATTAGGGTTCGGAATTCGACGATGATCGAGAAATCAACCACTTCACGAATTGGGCAAAGGCGGAAATCAAAGGGGAAATTCAGAGTGAACAAAGGGCGAGTTGGTAATTTTGTGGGCAATTGAGCAGAAAGATTTGGGTCCGTGGAAGAAGAAGTGGAAAGAGGAGATGGAGCGGTGGGGTTTGGACTTACCTGAGATGGGGCGGTGGGGTTTGGACTTACCTGAGCTGGGATTGTCTGGAATAATCTGCGAGTCCTGCTCAAAGAGATAAAGATAGAGAGAGAAAATGGGGGGGGGGGGTTGGGGGGGGGGAAGAAGGAAGAAGTTGCCTTTGGAGGAAAGGAAAGCAAGAGAAAAAGAAGAGATTTTGGGTTGAGGTTTCTTGTCTTGGCTAATAGTCTTTGGTTTTATTGCTAAGCAGTGTCAAATTATGAGCTGATTAGCAACGCCACCACCATCATTCAACAACCCAACATCCTCAACACAGAAGAGCGAGAGAATGCAGAGAGAGGCGGTGAGGTCAGTCTCGGAGCTTACGCGGTTCAACTTTTTTAAAGTTTATCTGTCTCGCCTTTTTTTCTCGATCTTTCTTTTTTGCTTTTTTTTGGGGGGGGGGGGGGAGGGAGGGGTTTTTTTTTTTTTTTTTTGGCAGTAAGGTACTGCAAGTATAACAAAACTCACAAAAGAAAAATAAGATTGTTCATGTACACTAAATATTTTCATCTATATCTATAGATCTTGCAAACTTACCAAGCCTAGGGCAACTTATAGTATAAACCCATTCATTACTATCATAGTATACGATGCGCTTCTTGGTGATTAGACTATCTTCCAAAAGAAACACGTTGAGCTTTCTCTTGTTGCATTCACCTTAGTGTCCATGCTTTGGTCTATGTGGGTTCGAGGAGTGTGCAACCATCTTTTAAGCCTTTTTCCCTTCTTGACATCCTCCCTGCTCCAAATGATTGCGTTAGAAACAAAAGATTGAATCTCATGCTTCGGATCAATGTATAATGGTTGAACCTTGTGAACTCACCGCAGTGCTCTTGTTCTTCTGTGGCTTATTTTCTTGTTTCCTCGATGCTTCCCTTTTCTACATCCACCATAAGGTTTTGCTACAAATTGAAAGACATTGTCCTGGGGGTTGGGGATCTTCAACAACTAGGGTATCCACAGGCATGTCGTCGCCTCTCTGACTAGATGAATCAGTATAACAAGTGCGAACAGATATATAAGTCATTGATCATGTGTCGAAGAACTCAACCCTGTTCCCTTGCTTTATCTTCCCATACACTACTTGGGAAAGCCCAAGAGACCTCAATTGTCCCCTTCTCGCAGTGTTTCCTGATAGCTGATTCATGACACCTGTAATGTCTACATTTATCTCCTCTCCATTAGGGACTTGATTCTCATGCACCTCCTCGAGCATCACAATATCATTTTGAGATTTGGTGAAGTTTCTTACTAAGGGGCTTAATATTGTGCTCTACTAAAGTTGATTTCCTTTTCCTCGCATTAAATGTCATCTCGACATCTCTAATATGGTTGGAAGAGGGTGGCTGGTTAAAAAGAAAAATGACAAATATAAAATCCAAATCATTGTTTTAACTTTTAATGTAAAAAGTTCGTATTTTGAGAATTCAAGCAGATTTTTAAAATGTTACTTCGTGGACATTTGAACTATACAAGAAAAAGACACTCAAGTTATTAGTCTGGGTAGGGATGAATTATTATATATAATCAATTTTTAAATAGTAACATTTAATGTGGATATTTTCGATTAACCAAGTGATGTGTTCATTAGAAAAAATACTAATAAAAAATGAAATTTACCGTAAGGAATTTAATCTATTATTTAGTTGCATGGTATAAGAATAAACACACAAAGCTTAAGTACTGTATAAAAAATTACTTGGCTAAATTTGTTATTTTTTTTAATTTTTGACAACAAGAGTAAAACCCTACATATTGGCATGTCTATCAAATGATTCCATGAATAATGTAAATAGTCTGCTCATATGGCTGGATGAGACTGACAAATAATAGCTCGCTATAAGAAGGCGATGAAGTTAATACTTGTAAGCACTTCAAAAAGAATCCTCTTTTTCAAATAGATCGTGAAATACCGTACGAAGAAATAATCTCTCATTTAATAGATTCGACAATTGAAAGTGTTCATTTACTTTTTAAACCTTTAGAAAACGTTCAATTGTTCTTACTTGATTATTGACATGAGCAAGCTTGACTCTACTATATTACAATCTTAGGATCTGGCTCAGTAGTTCACAAGGAGGCAACGGTCCATCAGGTCAATCAAGAAGAATTATTATGCCCCAAGCACACCAAGTTATAAATTCTCTTGTAAAATTGTTCTATAATTATATAAATTTCATAAAATTAGACTCCGCATTATATAAGAAATTAAAAATTATGTCTCCACTTTGCAACAAAACTATAAATATTCTATAAAACATGCAAATTTTAATTTATCACTACGCCAAGAATGCAAGACGGAAATATTTGTCTGTTGAAAGTAGGAACAAGGATAGCACAATATAATTACCGTACAACATAAAATCATTGACTAAGATAAAAATATGTATAACATATATAGGAAAAAATCTTTGTCAAAAGAATCCTAAAATGACTATTTTAACCTTAAAAAAAGAGTAAATGATTTAATAAAATCATTTACATTTTTTGTTCTTTTATTACATTCTCTTTTTGTCAAAGTGCTCGTTGTGAGTGGTTAAACCAAAATTTGGACCATCAACAAGCATTATAACAAACGTTTCTGTTAATTTACATTTCCTTATAAATTTGCGGTTTTGCACCCAAAAAATATTTTTTTTATGAGTTATAGATTCGTTAAACCACAGAATTAGCAGAACATCCTTTTTGAATTTTTGAAAATTTAAAATCGGAAAGGGCCTACATACAACCAAGGCTACCTCATCCACGTAGATGTGCTTTGGACTCAACTGATGAACCAAGGAAAAAAACGAAGGGAGGAGCGTAAAATGAACGGTTGCCTTGACTATGGACCAACGGTTGTAAAATGACATCCAAACTTTTCTTCTTCTAGTTCATAAATTTTTTATGCACAATCGAAATCTAGATGTATAACTCAGTATTAATAAAAATTCTAAGTGACAGAAATTATGGGTTAGTAGACATTGCTCTGATATTAGAACAATGTTTTTTTTTTTCCCCCTTTAAACATTGTTTTTCATACTGTATTTTAAGGAAAGTAAGTAAAACCCAAATCCAAAGGACTATAAATTTAGCTAAGCAGGTTAAATATCACTATATATAGCGTATGATTTTCTTTTATTTCCCAGCAAACAACAAAAAATTTATGCTTTGTTTATTTCATTAATTTTTTTAATCTAAGGGTGTGTTTAGTAGAGATGAAAATCATGTTCCTGAAAAATTATTTTTTTATTTTACGGTATTTGGCAAAACAAGGAGGAGAAATTTTTTTTCAGGGAAAAATCATTTTCCCTAGAATGAAGGAAAATATTTTCACTTTGAATAGAACGCAAGTTGATTTTACATTTCTTGGGCTCTCACACGGTCTCACATTCGTTCTCTATTCCGTGTCTATTTCCTCGATGTATGGTTCGAAGATTAAGAAAAATCATTTTTAGCTTTTTTGTTCATCTTTTGTTAATCAAATTTATTATCTAGAAAGTTCATTTTCCTTTTTACCAAACAACTGAAAATATGAGTTGAAAATTATTTTACATGAAAAATTATTTTCCAAGAAAATGATTTTCAACCCCACCAAACGCACCATAAGTGTAAAAAGAAAATTATTAATTTTCTTGTTTAGCATTTAATTCATATATTTATATATGCTAAAAAAGAAGAAGTATACCTTAGATGTCACTAAAACTTTCAAATACGAGTTTACCTCCCATTGATTTCTATAAATCTATTCGCAAAGTCAAATTTTATCCCTTATAAGTTGAGTCCGTTCCAACTTTGTAAATCAAGTGACTCATTAACTCTCTCAGCCACATTATTAACTTATATTCTAACTTAATAAGTCTCTATCTGCAAGAGTGTTGAGTGTAATGTGATTCAAAATATAAGATGTTTAAAGGGATTAACAAGTTAAATAATCTATAAGTTCTAAAATAATAGTATTTGTTAAAAGAAAATTTCACCCCATAGTGATTCTTATATTGTTATTGAGGGACACTGTCTTGCTTTGATCCAGATGCTCCAGTTAAATTCTATCTAGGAGAATGTTGTGGGTCTTTTATCAAGAAAATTCTTACTATCGTTAGGCTTTTCGACTTTCATTCTTGGTCTTTCGTACAGAGAGGAGGTAATGGGATTGCCCATGATCTTGCCCACTGACTGCCTTTTTGCTTCGAGGATAGGTTCTGGGATGAGGATTTCTCATAAAGCATTCTATCTAGGGCATCTATGGACATTTACGATTTCATAAACTCCAATCTAATATTAGAATCCCCTCTTTTCTTTGATAAAAAATAAATAAATTTACTCAAAGTCTCCAACTAATCTATCCAAAAAAAAAGAAACATACACAACTAAAGGCACCCTAATTATAAAATAACCCCAATATCCCTTTTTTTTCCCGAAATTCATTCCTTTCCAGTTGGACCACCATGCAATCTCTTGAGGGCCAAACAAAGGTATGTGCTAATGATGGTATTTGCGTTAATTAATGATGATACTGGGTATGCCACTACTCATAATGTTGGATACTCTAAAACCAATTGCTCATTAATAATTATATTTGTTTTAATGATAATTTTCTGATTAAATTGTAATATTATTCTTTTAATAATAAAAGCACGTGGTAATGATGATGTTTGCTCAAATGACTTTCTTAATTACATGATGCCCACTATGCTCAGGCTTATAATATATGATTGGTCCACAAATTTAATGCGCAATGACCTTTTCAATTATTTTATTTGATTTCAGAAATGGTGTTATTTATTTAATTTTATTTAGAGGTTCCTAGCCGAATCTGATTAATGTAACTTAGTTTATTAATCTCTACAAATTTTGCTTTTTTTTGGATGCGTTTTTTGTGAAAGAATTGATCACGCCTTTAAGGATTCAATTGAAGGCCAGAAGTTATTTATTCTAAAGGTAACCTGATACTCAACGTTAATATGTTCATTGGTGGATGTCAATTATCACAATGAGTAAAATATCTGAAATTTTTATAAAAAATTAGACTATTTAAAATTAGCTAGTAAAAGTGTCTATGTTTTAATAGTGGTATTAATAAATAAATATTTCTAAAGTTTAGAACGCCATGAGGCAGTAACTTATTATCGCACATGGTAGAATGATGGAAAGAGTGAAGGAAAATATGTCATCTCCACGCGTGAAAAGTAAACTACCACATTATCGAATTGGCAACTAAAGCATTATTGATCCAACAGTGATTCATGATATAATAATAAACATTTGAAAGACAGATATAGTAGACGTCAAATTTAAAATTAAGAATAGTCTCATATAATATCTACAAAAATGGGATTATTGGCGTCCAAGATCCTGAATTTGATGAGACTCAGGGTAGAAAATTTGGGATGAAATATTTAATAGAATCCACAACCATTTAACACTACTAAGGACAGAGCGTTGAGGAGGATTCTATGCCAGGGTACTGCATGCATCTCAATTTGAAAAGAGCTTCCACCTGAAGAGACAATTCAACCAGTACAGCATGAGATTCCCCTCCCTTAATAGTTGCATTTGAATAAGGAAAATAATCCATGTCAGCTTACAAACTTTTTCTGTTATTTGCACGGCCTGTTCACAACATATACAATTAGGGAGGGCTATTTATTATTCGGTCCAAGGTCGAATCGGATCGAAGATCAGTCTGGATTGGATCAGATCGGGCCAAATTGAATGAATTCAGTCGAGCCTACGGTCCTCAATTTTTTTCTCATTTGGTCCTTGGTCCGACCTGATTTGGTCCATCAATCCATCGGTCCTAATCGACAACCGAATTTTAAAAAAAAAACGAAAAACAGGAATCAGCTCGTGCTCTCCATCCTCCACTAATCATAATTAAATTGAGCTAGGGTTTTGTCTTTTCGCCCCCCACCCTGCCTCTCAAGTCTCACTTCTTATTCTATGAGGCTAACTCTCACCCTCTTATCTCTGCCTTCTCTCTTTTTTCGACCAATGATTGAGGGAGTCGGGATAATTGTTTTCCAACCCTTTACCTCCATTTTCACACTTTAGTATTCACAGGCTCAAAACCCAGCCATGTCCTTTGCCCTCTGTTCTCTCTCTTGCTATACTGGGTGCCTATGAGTTTTACATACATAGAGAGGGCAGGTGAGGGGAGTGACTTGAAGAGATCTAGACTTGGTCGCTCAAACATGGAAATGTACCCAATTTTCAAACCCTAAATTCCCAAAAAAAGAAAAAAAAATTATCAAGTTCCAGAATCCCTAATTTCAATCGTTACCTGCCATTTGGAATTTAGGGTTTGAGGATTCTGGGCATCTTCTTATTGCTTTGCTATGTTTGTGCAAGTATGCATGGTGATTTGGGCTCTCTCTCTCTCTCCCTCTTCCCCCCCCCCCCCCCGGGGCGATCTAGGGTCAAATGTAATTTGGAGGCAGGGCAGTGGTAATTGGTCAATAATGGTTAAAGGGTTGGTCTTTTCCTTATTCAGTTTTCATTTTCTTTTGTATCTTACTGATAGTAATTTCCCATATGTTCAAAAATATTGTTTTTTTCAATGGTGAAAATATATTGAAATGGTTTATTGAATCAAATATAAACTGTTCATATTGTTCAATATTATCCAAGTGCTCTATTTTGGTAGCCTAACAATTCGGTTCAATTAATTTGGTACGATTCTAGTTAGGTGGATTTTTTTCGGTCCAGTCCCGGTTTGATCTATGTCTTATTTGGTTCAATCTTCGGTCCATAACTCTTCTCTTGTTCGGTCTTCAGTCTACCCCAGTCTAGTCTGGATTTAGACCGATGGACACCTTTACAACTAGGCACTCGCCACTTAGTATTAGGTTGAACATGTCGCCACATTTTAAAGGAATAATTGTGATAGGTATCCTTTGTTCTATGAAAATCATTTTTGACGTATCATGTTTTCAAGATTAAATTAAAAAGTCTCTATTTTGTGGTGACTATTTTGAAGGAACAATTTCCTATTTTTATTTACATTTGTTCCTTTGAACTTTTCGTACTTGCATGTGTTATCCGAATTCTTAAAAATTTATTTTCAAAAATTTATATTTTATGGATGTAATGCTACTTATTGGGTATTGTTGGAATGCCAATTTTTACTGCTATCACTTTCACATGATCCCAAAACACACACAAAAAAAAAAAAAAAAAAAAAAAAAAAAAAAAAAACAGAAATAGGTTAATTAAGTTAGGACGCTGAGCTCCTGACGATTCCTCTGCCATAGCAAGGAAGGGTAGGATCCCAGCCAAGATACCACCATTTGCTACGATGAAATCTCTAACACAGGCAACTCCCAATCCTTCTACTAGCAAATCACCTTCACCACAATTGAATGATCAAATCCACTGAATGTCAGCCCCAATTCAAGCAAAAGAATGTCGATTACGCCAATGATTGTTGCTGAATCTATTCTCTTTGAGGATGTGGGTGTTGAATAAAACTGGTCAGATATGAGGTTGAAGCTGAAGAATATGCAAGACCCAAGTCTGTATGGGATGATTTTTTTTTTGATATCTCAAAATTGAGGAATTCGGGGCAAATACTAAGCTATATCCCTCCACAAAATATTAATGATATTCAAATTACTAGCTTGGAGTTAGATGATATCCAATCTAAGATTGAATATTGGGAGTTTGTTATCACTACTAGACAAAAAGTTTCTAACGACGAACGAATTGGTCGTTAAAAGCATAATATATCATCGTTAAAAGTTTTAACGACCAAAAAAAAGTTGGGCGTTGTTCATCGTTATTAGTTCCGTCGTTAATAGCTTTAACGACGAGTTAAAATTTTCCGTCGTTATTTTAAGTAACGACCAAATTAAGATGTCATCATTATTAGTTGAATAAATAACAACGAACAACATACTAATAGCGACCAAATTATTTTAATAAATAAAAAATTAGAACATTCAAAATCGTCATCAATGACGAGAACAATGGTTCGTCATTACTATTTTAACGAACGTGACGGCGAATGATTTCGCCGTTAAAGACAAGTAAGCCAAATCATAACAATCAATTTGTTTGGAAGTTAATAACGCTATATATAGCAATATTTACAACTAATTTTTGAACAATATGTTAAACAATTGATTTAGTGAAGCACAAAAATACTAGTATAACTTGAAACTTGAATTAAAATGTAATCTATTGAATTGAATACCATTATTTATAAACAGTCGTTACAAAGCATAACTAATAGAATAAACTAAAGCATATTGAAACCTCTAATGTCATGGAAAGTAAAAAGTTGTTCCTAAAGTCGACTAATTATACAAGAAATATCAAGGGGAAAAAAGGAAATAAAGCCCCCCGATGAACCTATGTCTTCATCAATCTTGATAAAAATTGGGGAAGCATTAAACTCGAACGAACATTCTCGTCTTCAAGCATCTAAAAAAAGGCGGGTAAGTATTAGTAATGTCAGAAAATGAAATTAGTAAATTCAGTTACACGGAAACTTTCAACTACAAGTTTAATGAGCCGAGCAAGCACAAGCCATCGTAGCCCTTGCTTGGACCAGTGCAATTGTAACAACATTGCCAAATGAACCTTAATAGTAATATTAAACAGTTTCATCAACCAAAACTTTGAGAATATATATGTCATGAACAGAGTTACAACAAACTTGAAGAGAAATGGGTTCCTATTCTTTGTGTCTCTTTCTTCTGCTTGGACATGCTCGTTACCAACAGGTTGTGGAAACCTCAAGAAGCGGGTGGTCAAAAATTAGCTGATTACAACTCATCATCAGAATGAAAAGCTCAGCATTGTGTCGATAACTAAGGGATCAAAAAGAAACCCACAAATAACCAAACGAAAGTGCTCAACCCATAACCTGCATTCTAACCGGTAGAAAAGATTATACAGAGTATAGAAATGAAGGTGAGAAGTCAAGAACTGACAGTATCTCACCCACCTAGAATTTCGCTTCAAGATGAACTTTCAGGGAATTAGCTGGCTACATTCTAATTTGTAGAAAAGATAGGAAAAAATATGTAATTCATTATTATTTTTGTGATACCCATTCAATTTTCTCAAATTCATATTTTCCTTCCAGCCGCAATCATCATTGTCTATAAAAGAATCGAAAGGAAGGCTAAATGTAAATAAAAGGAGTAGAGAAGAACCAAATGAGAAGTTATGCATCATCAAGAAGGTAACTGTTAACAAGCAGAAGTTCCCAAGTAGACTACTCCTAGAACTGGAGATATTTCATAAGCAGCCCTAGAAGACAGGTACGTGAATGCATATCTCAAGATGGATAACTTTATACTTGTGCTAATGCATTTATGACCAGTAATTGCAAGTAAATGGCAAAAATGGCCACCCAAATCGACCTAAAATGCTATAGTTAATGAGAAGAGGTACTTACACTCACTAAAACAGAAGCTTCCAAAGCATTAGTAGTAAAACAACAGTTTCCAAAGCAAAACTAGCTACTAAAAAACTGACATTAGTACAACTAATCTGCATATTCAAACAGAACAACACAATCTCTTGGTGGGTTGCTTGTTCCCAAACAGGCAGGTATAATGCTCAAATAAGGACTAACTGTCCAAATCAAATACCCATATTACTAATTAAAAAGCTCTATATTACTTGAAACATGAATTGATAAGCAACCAATAAGGTGCAGTGCCTAAAGTTTACATGGTGTGGAGAACAAATAAAAAGCTCAATTGTTGTTCCACAATTTTTTTCCCACTTGGGGAATCAGTGTGTACATGATATTGCTCAGAATGAAGTGTCCCTAAACAACCCAAAATCATACAAGTATCCAGGGAAAAAGAGGAGTGGGAGAACAAACGAAAAGAGAAGGTGCCATCCCTATTATATAAAACTAAGCTATCTGAGTTAGGCCTTTTGTCAAGCATGTAATGTGCGCATCAACAAAGCACTCTAATCCTAAACTTTATTGACAGATTTAATGGCATTCGTAACTAAATTGCTTCTTCATACAAAAGTCTATCACAGATCACTCAATTCAAAGCATCCAACAACACAAAATCTCCAAAATTCCCAGTTGATAAACATAATTTAACCACATTCATATGAGAAAAAACTCACCAAGTGGATTGATCACTACCCATAGAGCACTCACCAAGTTGGCAAAGCCCGAGCAAAATAAGCAATCTGCAACAAGAAAACTCGTTCAAATCATGCCTAGTTAGCTTCAAATAAACATCCCTTAATCACTATATGGATTAAGCGAACTATGTAATTGATAAGTAAAATCATGAGAACGGTAGAAGAAGAAGGTGACCCAAACTTGAAATCAGGTATAATTGAAGCAAAATTCGTGACAAGAAGTCGAAATTGGAGGAGTCACTTGCAAGAGTTTATCGGCTTCTAGGCTAAGGGAGATGTTAGGGTTTTTGGGATTGAAGGGCGTTCACTGCGATTGCGAAGGAACAGAACTAGCTGTCTTTCCTCTTTTGACGAGAAGCCACTAAAGTTCTCTAATATATCCAGGTTTAGGATTGGGTTTCAGTAATTGTGTTTTTATTTTAATTCTGCCACTTTTATTTGCGACTAGCCGATTGTTACTTGTATTCAAGTGGTTTTTCTTTTATAATAATATAAACCACCTCCTTTCTAATAATTTTAACTTAGGTGGGAACTTATACTTAATTTTTTTATTTTCATTTTTATCTTCCTTCCCCACTTTTTATGCTTTTCCTCATGTTGACAATAAAGACAAACATTGTAAAATCATTAATGTTCTATTATAGTGTTCGCTGTCTAATGATGATTTTTTGATGAAATTAAACGACAATTAATTACTTTCGTCGTTATTAATAGCCTTTAGCAATGAATTTTATGTTTGGTCGTTAAAACGTGATCGTTACAAACCCCGTTTCTAGTAATGCATATGGTGTGCTACGCATTAGGGGGCTTCCCCCATATGGAGTGCTTGATGGCTTCATTAGGTGAATTTGGGGCTCCTATGGAATTGACAAAGTATTAGTGTTGAAAAACGGAGTTGTAATTGTTTGATTTGAATCTCTACAAGCAGCATAACCAGGTTCTTTAACTTGGTTGCCACCACTTTGATAGCAAGCTTTTCATTGTGCGACCAGGGACTGCTGATGCACAGAAAGAGAGGGTGGAAAGTATACCAGTTTAGTTGTTTGGATTTAGTTTTCTAAACTTAACTTGAATTATTGGGGTGCCAGCTCCTAAGCAAGCTTACTAGCTTGTTAGGAGTACCCACAATGGTAGATAGGAACACTCAACAAAAGAATCATGCTAGCTGTGCTCGAGTACTTATAGATTTGCTTATTTTGCATTCTGTTTCCAAGCATATTGTGTTTGAAAATGAGAATGGAATATTAACACACCAGAATGTGAAATTTGAATGGCAGCCAGTTCAGTGTGGGAAATGTAATGGCTATGGTCATATTTAGGATGAGTTCAAGAAAAGGGAAAGAAGGTGGGAATGGAGGCCAAAGCAAAATCAAGGTACATCCAATGCTCAGAATTAGCTGCAAGCTCCGGAAACATCTAGTCAATAAGAGTTGAATTCTGATGAATGGACTATGGTCCAAAAGGGGGTCGTTGCTATAACAGTTGGGCCTAAGCAAACCGACATCCCTTCATCATCAAATAATTATGCTATTCTAGGGCAACTGTAGAAAGATGGCCTTAGTATGATAGATACCGAGATGATGGTGCAAAACATGAGCAATCTCAGTAAACTTGCACGGCATGGATAACCTTATAGTTTGGAATATAAGGGGAATGAATTCCTCCAATAAGCATAAAGAGGTACTCAATTTCTGCCAAATGAATAATGTGGGTTTTATTGGATTGGTAGAGACTAAAGTGAGAGAGGAAAGTTTTCCTAATGTGGTTGCTAACTTTCCTTAATGACAACACTATGGTAATTATAGTGTACATCCAAAGTGTAGAGTTTTGCTGCTATGGAAGGATATTGATTTTTGAGGTGAACATTGTCTCTGTTATGCCACAAGCTATTTTGTGTTAGGTTGTTCACCATTTCTCTAATAAAAGCTTTTATTTAGCTACTGTTTATGGTTTTAATGAACTTGAAGAAATGATACCCCTCTAGGAGTGGATGAGAGACATAGCTGCAGGTATTCATGGTTCGTGGCTAGTTATGGGGGATTTTAACAATGTACTCAGTACTCAAGATAGAATTGGAGGGAATCCTATATCTCTTCAGGATTTTGAAGCTTTTTCTGTCTATTTGATAATGGTTTTGAGAAGCTTAAATGGCGAGGTTGTCAATTCACTTGGACTAATAAGCAAGAGCATGGGTAACAAGTGTTTTCCAGGATTGGTATAGTATTAGCCAATGTACAATGGATGTATACTTTTATAGACTCTGAGGCAATTCTGCTTGCAGAATAGGCATGATCCTTATACATTTCTTTGGTGTCCCTCAACTTGGCTTTGTCCCATTCAAATATTTTGATATGTGGTCTCAGGACATGAATTTTGGGCACGGGGTTAAAGATATATAGAGAACTCCAGATACAGGCTTACCTATGAAGTAAGTTTATGAGGAGCTTAAGCTTCTAGAGAAGCCTCTTAGACAATTGAATAAATCTCAATTTGGAGATATTCATCTCCAATATGAGAAAGCCATATATAGGAATTAGTGCACATAACTACTAAAAAATCAAATTTTTCTGACGGAAAAAGCAACATTTTCCTTCGGGAAAAATTTTTTTCGATGGATATTCAGGCCGATAGCATCCGTTGGAATAACGCTGGTTGGGACAATGTCCCGACGAAATAACATGTTCCATTGGACCGTTCCGATGGAAGTCGCAAATCCATCAAACCGCTTCTCCGATGGATTCTGACGGAAATGGGGCGACTGACGGACTTGTCCATCAGATGCAAAAAAAGCAGGGAAAAAATTTTCAAAAAAATTTGAATTTTTTACGGAACCCGTCGGATTTCATAGGAAATTCCGTCGAAATCCGTCGGGTTTAATGGGAATTTCCAACGGTCTCCATTGGAATCCGTCAGAATTTTACACACCTTATTTTGCATAAAATTCAAAAGTTCAATAGCCCAATTACAAGTTCAACGAAACCTGCAAGTGCAAACTTTACAACCACTACACGTGGTATATGTATGATAACAACGTAACCACCACACGTGGTTATGTTCATTCAACCATCACAAATATATCAATTGTACACAATCACACCAAGATCAAGTGCTAGCTAGTTGTACTTAGCTCATTATTCAATTGGGTGACCATCTCTCGTACATTAGGCTCTTGACCGCCCCTGAATGTTATTGTGGACTTAAACATATGCCTCAGTTTCACCCCTCCTGAACATAGTTCATACATGCGCCCCTTTTTGTTTAAATTGCCTTGCACTACAGCTCTGTCTCAGATGAAAATTCAGATGAATCAGAGCTAGGATTTGTAGAAGATAGAAAGTTTCTAATTTGTTCCCATTTTTGTTGATGCTATGTCTACAAAATAAGACTGAAAATATTATGCGTTACAAATATAGCATCAAAATCACGAGAGTGGGAAGATTTTTAAACACATAAAAAAAAAAGTAGAGGTAACTTACACATATTTTATCGGATTTCTTATCAACCCATGTGTTGTTCTGCTCATGTTGATGAGTGTTTTTAAATAGTTCTATTGCAGTCGACTCCCTACTAAGTTTCTTGGCCTATACAATATGCAAATAAGTTAAAATAGATGAGAGTTCTTCCTAAATTGCAAAACCTATAGAAATTAGTGAATGCAAAAATTAATGAACCACTTACAAAACGTCTCTTTTGCTCACTAAATGGAATCAAACCACATGTATACAAAGAAGGACCTAAGCCATCCTACTTACTGTTTTAGTTCTTCTTCGCTTGTGCACTCATCTTTTGAAATTTTTCGGAAGCCCAATATTCTTGAAGTGACTTTCAAGTGCTGTCAGATAACCACAACGGCTGCTTGTTCTTCTTTCTCAACTCCCCAAATGTGTCTTTCAATCTACTAGCCCCTTTTTTCTCTAAATTTCTCCTAATCTGGGAGTCATGCTTCGGCGCCCAATAGAAACACTTCTGTAAAATAAAAGCAAGCAAAACATTAATAATGTTTTTCACCAAGAATATATTTATAGTTATAGCAAACTTATTAATTTATCTTACCATGAACTCATCAAACCATAAATCCTACTGTGATTTAGGAACTTTACCCCATGACGGCCATGGCTTGGGATATTTTCTCATAAATATCTTCGTAATTTCAAACACCACATTATGGGGAAAGAAGCTTGCAAATAACAAACACACAGTTAGAAATTTGTGTTCATAACAAGCAATTAGATATATGTTTTTATTCTTAATACACATAGATAGAAAAGTATGACCACTTACTCTTTACCATCTGGCTTGATGAGAATCTTATGCTCCCATGGCTTCAAGCATCTTCACTAAAATCTCAACTTCTTTCTTCATTGTTAGGTGGAATGAATTGTGCAATCGAGATATAGGAATCAAATTGGTTGACCATAAATGCTCTTGGAGTCTGAGTGGCAGGAGGTCTTTGTGATTGAAAGAAAGATATGTCAACATTGGGGAACATAGAAGTTTGAGGTATATTTTGGGTGAACTGCATGTTTTGGATGTTGTTGGGATCAAAAAAAGCATTGTAAGGGATTTCATTAATGTTTTGCCATCCTTGAAAATCCTCTTCTTGTTAGTCACTTTGGTTATTATGACATCTTCCCCGATTTCTATCACATCCACCACCATGTCCACGTTACGTTGCATGCCTGATGTCTTTAGGACAAACATACAAAGTGTAGTGATCAAATAATATAAGTGACAACAAATAAATAATTTCACCAAATTAAACCATAATAATTGTAAGTAAAACAATAAAGATGGCATCGTTAAACAAAGTCTACATGCATACAATGTGAAAGTATTTAAATTGACTTCGTATAAAATTTGGAAGGAGCTAGGCTAGTCATCATCATTAATTTTATTATAATCATCAGAATCTTTAAGGTGGACATCTATTTTGTCTTCAGTATCTTCATAATCATCATCCCACTCCTTCTCTTCACTTCCCTCCTTTGCACTATCTTCATTAACTTATTCAATGTCTTCTTCATCATTCAACAAAGTTGCAGGAATTGTATCATGCATCGGTATCATGTGAGACACATGTTCCTCTTGTAAAGCAACTGGTAAAGTTAATTCGTTATTCACTTTATGTCTAGGTTTGTTTGGTACGACAACCCACCAGTTAGATTTATCTCTTATTCCATTCAGGTATCTCATGTACACCACTTGGGTTACTGAAGTAGCAAATATGAATGGGTCATATTTTCTATATCTTTATATGTCATTTACCTCTACAAAGGGACATAGTTTGGGGCAATGTGTTCCTCGAGGGGTGTTATCAAACCAATCACACTTAAACAACATATATTGTTTAAGTGGTTCTCCAAGATATTTAATACGAATAACCTCTTGGAGGATTCCACAGTAATCATCCTCAAATCCACCTTTCCCGCTCCCTTTTACGCAAACGCCACAATTGTAAGTCCTTTTCCCTTCACACCTTTTCTATGTGTGAAATAGAATTCCATTGACTCTAAATATAGGCCAACATGTCAGTTTTCTTAAAGGCTGTTGAGCCAAATGGTATATGTGTGTTTGGCATTCGTCATGGAAGATTTGTACAATTTCAACCTACATTAATTTTGAAAAATGTAATCAACATGGGAAGCATTTGCCTTAGTTGTTGTGAATTAATTAAGTATATAATATAAGGTGTAAATTTAAGCTCGTACTGCTTTTTTGAACCACCAAATAAATCGGCCTCAATCATAGCATCCACCTCCACGTCCGTTGAAGTTGGATTTTCATGTAATTTTTGTTGTTTGAATAGACTGTACATATGGTATTCATTAGCACCATGTTTGAATACAACAAAAGGTGAAGGTTGAACTCACTAGATATAAGGCATAAATTTTATTATTTGTGAAAGTAACTTACTCGATATAAAGTTGAACTTTATTACTATTCAACAAATGTGAAGGTGCGTAGCGTATAACTCTTCATCAGCTAGGTACCTCTGTGTACGACTTCCCATTAGAGTATCTCAGGTTTTAAAAACTGATAAAGTGGGTTGAATTTGTGGCTCATCATTGTCATCCTCATTACATCGATGTCTTGTGCACATTAAAGGCACATTAGTGCCGAAGTAATATGAAAAAAACTGTGATATCTCAAAACCAGGTAAGTTTCGACCATTGACCCTTCAGGATATATTTTGTTTTTTATCTTCTTTTTAAGCCATCCAAAGTATCTAAAATGTAATAACTTCTATGAGTATTTCAATATGACTCTAGATTTACATTTACATGACTGACCATAGTTTAACATTTGTATTTACCTTTCAAATGGATACATCCATCGATATTGCACTGGACTGCCTACGTATATTTCTTCTGCCAAATGTATAGGCCTGTGCTCCATAACATTGAAAAATCCTGGAGGAAAAACTCTCTCCAATTTACAAAGTGTGATGCTCATATTGCGTTGTATTTCTTGTAGCTTATCGACGCCTAACACTGTTGAGCAAAGACTTTTGAAGTATTCACTTAACTCAACAAGTGGTTCTAAACTTCTAATAATACATCATCTGGTAGGGCACGAAATGCTATTGGCGTAAGCATCTACAAAAACACATGACAATCATGACTCTTCATGTTTTGAAACTTTGCAAACTTCATATCTACACAATTCTTAATGTTAGAGCAATAAGTATTAGGCATTGTAAGTTATTGCACCCACTTACATGCCCCCTTTATGAAGCCTTGGGTTTTAGTGTTCTTCCATTAACACCATGTTTTACATTAAGCTCACTATGATCACACATCTCTGCCACGTCCAACCTTGCCTTCACATCATCTTTTGTTTTACCAGGCATATCCATGATAGTGTTAATGATGTTATCACAAAAGTTCTAATCTATGTGCATCATGTCCAAGTTGTGATGTAGCAGCTGGTCTCTCCAATAAGGTAACTCCCAGAATATGCTTTGCTTGGTCCAGTTATGAAGATTTTTCTTGAAACCTAAGATTACGAAATCTCTATGAGCGGTTACTTTTGGAAGATTCTAAACCTCATGGTATAGTTCCTCTCCATTTTTTCTGGATGGAGGACCATATTTTATGACTTTTCCCTTAGAAAACGCAGTTCAGTTTTTTTAAAATGCATGATGCTAGGCAGCAATCGATAGTGACAGTCAAACCAAGATGGTTTGCCCCCATATCTCAAATGTGTTGCCTTCAAACTATCCATACAAACAGAGCAACTCAAAACACCATGAGTCCTCCATCCAGATAATATTTCGAGAGCTAGGAAGTAATTTTCTTTTCACATTAATGCAGCTCTCATCAAGAAATTCTGCCTCATTGAAATGTCATAAGTTTGAACATCATCCCATAGAGTTGTCAGCTAATCAATCAAAGGTCGCAGGTACACATCTATTTGTTCTTCGGATTTCTTGGACTAGGTATAATGCAAGTTAAAAACACGTATAGTGTCATCATGCATATATCCAGAGGAAGGTTGTATGGTGTCACAAATACATGCCAAATTGAATAAGGCCGTGCAGATTGTGAGAATTGGCCAAACCCATCTGCACACAAACCAAGTCTCACATTGCGAGGCTCAGCAGTAAAATTTGAATGTCTACAATCAAAATGTTTTCACGCTTCTCCATCTGAAGGGTGACCGTCATCCACAAGGAGCTTTGTTTCTAAGTATCAGAACTAACTAAAGCGTCTCAAGTAGGCAAAACAAAAAGGACAATAGAAAATAGAACTAAACTATTAAAACAAACCAAAAACTTCGATTATGATTGAACCTGAGATAAACCAAATAATTAAGTCAAACCCTCACCTTCCCAAGTTATACTGTCATACAAGGATGATCGGTTGCATCATTAAAGACTACCTAATGCCTCTCTCAAGGCTTTTAGGCTAGTCTAATTGTTCTAACCTCCTATTTTCATGGAATTAGCGCAATTAAACTATAAAATTAACAATCCTTGACCTAACTAGCGACCGAGACTATTTTCATGTTCCAATCCCGACTGTTCACTATACCCACACTAGACAGTCAACCTCACCTTTCAGTATAAATAAATTGCCCCAAAATACAGATAAAAGCTCTTTCAAGTATTTCATCGAACACATAGTGGGCGTGAGAGAAACCCTAAACTTTAGCACAGACAAGATGGGTGAAGGCCTAGAACAAGATCAATTACCCATCAAGAGGCTAATTACAATCAACGCAACACAATCTAACCACTAAACATCACAAAAGCATATAAAAAAACATGAACGTAAATACATAAAATAAGAGAGAAACAGGAGAGAAAATTTATGCTTGATTGAATTGAAGAACGAATCCATAAGCTTGAATCAAAATTAATCATCTAATTTAACGTAATTACACTACTTTATTCATCCCCTAATCGGGTTTGGGGGTGTGAGGAGGAACCCTAAATTGCCCCCCAAGAATCCAGAGAAGAGCCCCCTAAATACTGGCCGAAAAATCACTTAAATCGCGCATCTGTGGGCCCGGCCGGCCGGGCACCACGCACGACCACCATGCACTGCCATGCGTGTGGCCATGCCACCCGTGCACTGCTTCGGTCTTCATTACACGGCTGGGTCTACCCTGTTGCACGGTCGTGCCCTCTTCTTCCTAGCTCACCTTGGTTCCTGGGGCTTCGTTCGACCTTTATTCTCCTTGTAATCCATCTTTAAAGTTCTTTTTTTTGTCAAAACTCGAAGATTTCTTCTGAGAGTAAGATAAATCACTTATAAGCATAATCAAATCAAAGGAAGTGAATTTGACCCTTCCTCACCTAAATTCGGCATGAAAACCATGAGAAAAATGGATCAAGTGAGGGCTAAAATGAGGTTAAATATAGGTGCAACACAAAGGTGTCAATGACACCTGCTCTTTCAAGTTATGTAATGTATTTTTCATTAATTATAGAATTTATAGGATGTGGTAATTTGTCATAAAACATATCAAGATTGGTTTCATTATATCCAATTTCGTAATAAAGTTGACTAAATTTAGCAATATAACTTTCCAAATATCTCATATCCCATAATTCTATATCATTAATCTTTTGTTGCCACTCTCTTGTTTTTTCTTCAGAATCAAGTTTAGCTCTAATAAACTCAATTTCAATTTCCTTTCATAGATTTTTGAATATTGTCGTGGGTGTTTCTATCATTCTTAATATATTTTTACCACCTTCATTTAATAAATCATATCAGTTAGTTACAGTCCCAGAGAAAATATGTTCGATGTAGTTTAGGAAGTTTACAGCAGTTCATGTAGTATTTAGGTTTAAGCCACTATTTATGCCTCGTTTCCAATGTTTAAATATTTCCTCTCTATTATGAATTTCATCTATATTTAATATGTATCCCGTTTGACTAATTGAAGTAAGACCAACTTCTTCAAAAGTTGTAGTCTTTCTTGGGATGAACCAAAAGGAAAAAGTTGATTGTATGTCCCACTGGAACGTATCTAAGTTTTATAAAATGAGTATCTCTTCTAGAAGGTTCATAAAATTCTCCAGGTTTAGGAACAACATTATTAACTAGATTGGTCTCTATTACACTTAGGACGAGTTCTTCTCTAGTCTCATTAATTTCGTATGCAACAACCATTTTACCATATTTTTTATTCAGTTTTCTTCTAATTTCCTCTAAGGATACAACATTAAGATTTTCTAGCTTGATTAGGTTAATATGTTGATGTATTTATTCTTCTAATTGTACATTATTAGTCTCTTCATTGTCATCAGATAACGCATCTTGTTTGTCACTAATTGCCCTCATGATCTTGTTTAGCTCTTCTGGATTTTATTCTTTCTCGAAGATATTCTGTAGTTCTTCAAGAGTATACTGCTTATACTCCATCTTCTTCTTTTTCTGCTTTTTCAGCCAATTTTTCACCTGATTTTTCTCTCACTTCTTTTTGGATTTTTATATCATGCAAAGAAAATGGATTTTTTGGGGGGGTTTTGGAAAGGAGATTTATGCTGAAATGGAGTACTAATACTTGAACTAGATTTTTTGCTATGCCTAACTTCGTTAATGAGAGAAAGATGAATTACAGATACCTGCTTTTTATGCTCCTTAACTTCAGCCTTTATTTTAACTAATTTGATTTTTAATTCTAAAACTATATCAGTGATACAGTTCAATTGAGGTGCTACCGAAGAATTCCTTCTGGTGAGTGAACAGTGTGGGAATAATTTGGACTAGGGCAAGCAGGTGATGATTCTAGCATTAATTACACTTAATTAGCTTAGTTAATCACTCATCAATCATTAATTAGCTTAATTATCTTAATCATTTTTTTGTCACGTGGCTCTGATAGTAGTTAGAAAAGGGTCCCCAAATATTACTTATATGAGAAATTGCACAGGCGTAAAATAAAATTTTTCGAAAGTATGTTTTTAAGGATTTGGACAAAATGTGCAAATATGAAAAGTTGTGGGCATACTTTATAAATTAGAATAGTGGCTGGGTTTTGAAAATAACTCAAATAAGATTTTGAGGGTCTTTTCTATGAGTTATCTCAAAAGATAAGTTACCTTATAATTAGTTTTAAAAATCGAGGATCCTTAAAATAATTTACAATAAATTGAGGGTACCTCTGTGTGGTTTCTCTGATTTATATTTATAAGGGTTATTGGATCTAGATAATCCTAAATTAGGAGGTATTCGATGCGATTAGTCTATTTCCTAAACTAACTCAAATAAAATGATCGAAATGCAACTTTGGTGATTCAAGTTACAACTAAGTCGATTGAACCAAATCAACTAAAGTAAAATTGTCTACTAATGACATCAAAGAGAGAGTCTAGGATTTTGACTTTACCACTAATCTTGTAATATTGAATGTTTATGTTATAAATAACTGAAAATTAATTGGTCTCTTTATGACTAAGCTGCAAGCGTTAGTTCACACATAACTTGATTTATAACATTTTAATGACATATTCCATCTAATATTTAGCATGAATCATCCATGCATGATGTAGTCCATCCAATTTTGGCATGAAGTATTTAAACAAGGTGAGCCACATCTAATTTTTAGCATGGAGTACTCACTAGAAATAGCTGCAATAATAACTATCATTGAATATCTCTCATGCTAGTCTAGACGATCTAGTATGTACAGGCACGACTTAAATAAACCAACCAAACAAATAACATAACTAGTAAAATCAAGTTGTATAAACTATGAAGTTTAGTGATTCTAGCTTAGATTATGTAATCAAGAGAACTCATTCATGATTTATTCATTCCCAAATTAAACAAGTAAAATACTAAATTAGGGTTTCATCTAATCGTAGAATAATTAAATTAGTTAAGCATAAAATAAGATAAAATAAGAAGGAGGAGAATTATACTAGTCACCATGTTATCGATCTTTAATCCTTGATCCTTTGATCTTGCTCCCCCAAAAAAAAAAGTTGCTATTGTAGCTGCTCTTCTTTGTTTCATTTTCTACCTCCGTTTCCATCTCTCTTTGCCTGGCTCAAACCTTAAGAAAGAACTGAAAACAAAAGTCCCAACAAGTCTTAGAAACAATGCTTTCATACTTTAATTTTTTTACTGCCCTAAAATTGATTAAAAAAAGACAAGCCTGCATAAAGATTAGGTCTTGTTGGACATGTGAGGTCTGATGTGTAGGTCTGATTATTATAATGGGAGCCTGATTTTTGCTAGGCCAAAGACAAGCGGTTCACTTGGTGTGATGAGCTGGGAGGGCTGAATATGAGAAGTAGAGTGACTTGATAGGGGACACAAGGACAGGCCCACCTAAAAGGTGCTAGATCGGGCTACACATGTTGCGTGGAGATAGAACGTGTAGCTTAGTGTTGACCTTCATTTGCTATTGGGCCACTAACTTTGCATTGACTTGGGTTGGGCCGGCTCCACATGGGCTGATGATGATTGAGAGAAGTAAGAGTTGGGTATACAGGTCAAATAAAAATGTGAGTTTCACCTTATTTTCCCGCTCGAAATGGGCATGCAAGGGTGGGTTTGGACATTACATGGGCTTGTGAGCATTATATTTTATTTTCATTTGGGCATGTTGGCTGGGCCTTAGGTTGTGCATTTAGCTGCTACAAAATTGGTTTAATTTTCTTGGTTTATACTCCAATCTGAATCTTCTTCTCAATCCGCACTTATATCAAACATGCATTAATCTCACATAAGTATATATGTCATAAGTTAATAATTAGGCATAAAATCGGGGTCAAATGCATACACAAAATAAACGTTATCAGGTCTTTTGGAGAAAACTCACTTTCATGTAACTTTTGAACATCCATTGTCGATGATTGTGTGGGAGGAAAGTAAGTTTACTCACATGATGACGGACTTCTCTTCCCATTATATCTAGGATGCTTTCTTTGATGGCAAGGGATAGATGAAAGGAGACGTTTGGAATAATTTTATAGCAACTTGTTGGAGGTTTGGAATGTGAGGAAAGAGTTCTTCTTTGGGGATAATGTGAGGGAGGTTCATGGCAAAGGTGTATGGGCGATTATGTTTGTTGAGGAGTACTACAATTAAAAGGCTTTGCTTGCAGGATGCACATACATAGATGGTGCCTGATATTGGACTTGTGAAGATAAATTTCAATGGGGCAAAAGTAGGGAAGCGGGGTAATGGTTGGGGCGCAATTTGTAAGATAACAATGGTGGTAGTTTGTGGTATGCATTAAGCAGGGTGAAGGATTCCTTGGTGCTGAAGTTGAAGAGGCTTAGGTATTTCGACATAGTCATTAAGTGACAGTTTAGATGGGTATGTGTAATGTTATTCTAGAAGGAGACTGGAAGGCCTTTATCTCAAAGCTCTTAGAAAAGCTCACCTACCAAATAGAAATTGGTCTTCTATCAAATGACATTTTACAACTTTCAACTTGTTTTACTTTTTACGCTTTTTCTTTTGTTAGGTGAGAATGGAACAAAGTTTCTTATTCTTAAACTCATCTGCAACCCTATGATCTGATTCCTAGATTCGGTTAGAAGAAGGGCCAGATTGTGTTTTTGATCTAGCTATAACAAACATGTGTGCTTTGACTGTTTTAAATTAATTTTACTTCCCCATTTGTTGATTAAAAAGGGGGGGGGGAGGTCGAAGCTCAAGAAAAGGGAATGAAAAATGGGAAGAGTTTGGCGAAAGCAGACAAAAGCCAAAAACTTGCTCATTGATATGACCATCACTTCACTTGCCAACCTTCCATCCAAGTTCAGACCTGTAGGTAGGGGTAACAATTGATTGGATTTAAATTGAGTGAACCATCATCTGCGTCCATCACTTGCATCCATCTGCTTTATCTAACCCTCATATCATCCGTAAAAATTCAACCTAATTCATCCACCCATCATTCGTGGCTGACAACAGTTACATTGGTTAAAAAATGGATGGTTAAAGCTTTTATGTAAGATGTTAAGAATATCTACATTAAAAAGTAAGTCTTGCCTTTGAAAAGAGAAACAATTTTTAAATGAGCGATAAATAAGTGGATGATTAAGTAAGTGATGAATCAACAAGGGAGTCGGATGAAACATCATCAGAACCTAACCCAATTCATCAAACTATTCATCTGCTATCCATCCATTCATCACCTATATATTTTGGATTTGACCCACTTTTTTGAGGTTGAGTAGACAGATATATATCAGGTGCGAATAAAAATTGCCACCCTACTTATAGGGGTATATTTCCCCTCGCTTGTGTGAGGGATAGTGAGGGTTGGGCTGGTGGGTCCAACATGGGCTTTGTGTCATGGGTCAAGTTTCTGGAGAGTTCTAAAATATTCTGGGACCCTCTATAATGCTCTCGAACCTTCTGAAATATGCTAGAATGTTATAGAATGTGCTAGAATCTTTTAGAGCGCTTTGGAATTTTTTAGACCGTTTAGAGTATCTAGGGCCTTCTAGGTTGTACTAGAAAATTCTAGAATACTCTCTAGAATATTTCGCAATATTCTACACTTGAATAGTATCTAGGATATTTGTATTGAATATTTTGAATGTGCAATAATAGGCATATGATCAAATATATTATCATTGAGGAGGTCGATGTGCATATATACCCCTAAGGGGGCTCATTTGTAAACCAAGCATTCGAAGCATTTCCAAATGCAATATAAAGCATTTCCAAATGCTTTCCTTGTGTCCACTTTTGCTCCAAGCTCTCTTTGTGTGTATGTGTACTTACTTAACTTTTTTAAAGTTTGAGTGCAATAACACTTAAGGCTTATTAGCAAATCAAGGAAGGGTTTTGAGTGAGTTTGCTAGTGCTACACGGGTTTGAATCTTGAGTGAAATCATCAACCCATGATAGTTGGCATCAGAGCCTACTTGTTTTGGAGATCATTTCTTCAAGCGTGATCTATGCCGACAATCCTTAACAAGGTGGCAAGAAGGGCAAAGGTAAAAACAAGGACATGATTACCCTTGTGGAGGATAGTCTTGCAAAGTTCAACACCACCATGTCCACCCTAATGGGTAGGGTCAAGGACATAGACAAACGCATCCAGGAGCTCGGGTCCATGCGGAACATGGAGGAGCTTCGTGGGGAGTTACGGGCAACAATGAACTCCATGGTAGTCGACTTTAACAACGAGATCTAAGCTCTTAGAGCATTGAAGACGGCCAACGTGGTGAACTCTAAGCTTGTGAGGCTGAGATCGAGGCTTACACGGCAAGGATTAAGATTCTAGAAGCCCGAATTAATGTGGTCATAGTTCTGGTGACCAACAGTGGATCCATCCAATTATCCACCATTCTGAAGGGAAATGTACCAAGACCTCATGCCTTCCACGGGGCTAGGAGCACAATGGAGATTGACAACTTCTTGTGGGGACTCGAAGCATACTTCGGGGCCATGGGCATCGAGGATAATGCCCAAAAGGTGAGTTTTCTCCCTTAAGGACATGCACTTGTTTGGTAGTGTTGTAGGTGTGACGATGTCAGGAGAGGATCCAATCCTATTAACACTAGGGATGGGTTCAAGAGGGAACTCCAGAAGCAGTTCTATCTAGAGGACGCTGAACACGAAGCTAGGGCCAAGATTCGATGCCTTTAACTTAAAGAAGGTCAAATTCGGGAATATGTCAAGGAGTTCCAAGAGTTACTCTTGAAAATTCTGAGCATGGAAGAGCACAATGCTACTCTTCTGTTTCCTTGATGCCCTTCAGGGATGGGCCAAGATGGATTTGAAGAGGCGAAGGGTGCAAGATCTCGTATTAGCAATCACCGCCGCCAAGTCACTCATCGAGTTCAAGAGGGAATCGTAAGAGTTAAGAGGCAAGAAGACCCAGGTTGACAGTGACTGTGATAGAGACCAAGACAAGTCTCCTAGATGGGACAAGCCAACAACATTCAAGGATAAGGAGAAGGACAAGAAGGATGAGACGCCAAAAAAGTTTTCATGCTTTCTTTGCAACAGACCTCATCAGGTTTTCGAGTGTCCGAAGTGTGGTGAACTTGCCACACTTCTGATGAAGGGACAGAGGCAAGAAGGGGAAAAAAATATTGGCTCAATATCACTCATAAGTTCCATCCAAACTAATGTGGGGGAACAACCTAGCATGCGTATGTATGTAGAGACCGAAGCTGGAGGTAAGAAACTCCAAGCTACGGTAGACACTGGAGTGGACACCGTGTATATGGCGAAGGAGTTCGCCGATGAGATTAGCCTATCTCACAAAAAGGAGAAAAGCTCCGTGAAATTTGCTAACGCGAAGAGTCTTCCAATCTATGGAGTTGCGCGAGGTCCTGACATATAAGTTGGGCCATGGAGAAGTAAGGTCGACATAAATGTTGCTCCTCATGATGACCGAAAGTTCTATCTATGAATGGACTTCCTTGATACGGAGAAGACTATCATAGTCTCTTATGTTGGTACCTTCCTCATCATGGATGAGGAACAAGCGCATGTGATACTCATGAGACGAGAGACTGAGAAGGAAAGGGTGCTACCTTTCCATCGATTCACAAAGAATAGGGAGGTATGTTAGCTATCCGCCCTCAAGAGGGATGAGGGGCATAAGAGTGTCATGCCAGCGACATTGCCAGAGAAGTTGCCATAAAGAAGGAAATGAGCTAGAATGAGGATGTGACATAAATGCGCAAATGATCGATGTGCCGAGCAGTTAAATGCAACACATCAACCCAACTAAGTGGAAGAGACATCTCCTAGGGATGAGGCAACTCAAGACCTAACCATACGATGACCTAAAAGCAACAAGGACGTTGTCCGGTGAGGGAGAATGCCACATGTCGAGTTGCTGGAAACTTTCAGAATGTTCTAGAATCATACAATGCTCTGAAACCTTATGGAATACAGTCGAATGTTCTAGAACCTTCTGTATCGCTGTAGAATCCTTTAGACTGTTCTATTAGAGTGTCTAGGGTCTTCTAGGTTGTACTAAAAAGATTTGGAATAATTTCTAGAATGTTCCATACTATTCTACACTTGTGTAGTATCTAGGATATTTGTATAAAATACTCTGGATGTGTAATAACAGTCATAGGATCAAATATATCTCCACCATCCATGAAAGAGGTGGATACGTATGTATAATAGATACCCCTAAGGAGGTCATTTGTAAACCAAACATTTGAAGCATTTTGAAGTGGAATACAAGACATTCTCCCAAACCATGATGTGTCCACTTTCTCTCAAAGTTCTCTTTGAGTGCGTATGGGTGTGCTTGCTTAGTTTCTTACAAGTTTAAGTTGAGTAACACTTAAGACTTAATAGCAAATCAAGGAAGAGTTTTAAGTAATTTTGCTAGCATCGCATAGGTTTGAGTTTGAGTAAAATTATGAACACATAACATTTGACTTTGCCCCCCTTTCTTGATTTGTCGTGGTTTACTCTTATTGGGTAGTTTTGAAATATGAACGAGCGTGTTGAGTCGCATACTGATACTATGTTGTGGTTTACTCTTATCGGGTAGTTTTGAGACATGAACGAGTGTGTTGAGCCGCATACTGATACCATGTAAGAAAATGGGAAAAAAAAGAGAAGGGTATAAAGGTAAATCAAGAGCCGACGTATACTGTAGTAGGCACCCGGCGGTGGTTCGCTGGCAATCTCTGCAATGGCGAAAGCCAAATCTCTGTAAAACCCTAAACAACTCAAATACTCTCTCTCTCTCTCTCTCTCTCTCTCTCTCTTCCCTCCCATTTTGAATTCCCGCTCTCCATCTCTCTATAGAAAGATGATGTACGGAGAAGCGCAGCAGCAGCAGCAACACCAACAGCCGCCTCCGCTGCCGCTGCCTCTGCCTCCACCGCCGCAGCAGCACATGCACCAGGGGCCGCCACCGCCGCATATGCAGCCGCCGCCGCAGTTCCAGCAGCCGGGAATGGAGTTCCACCGGGGCCCACCACCTCCTCCTCCTCAAATGATGCGCCAGCCTTCTGCTTCCTCTACGAACCTACCTCCTGATTTTCACCATCCCCAACCTCCATACGATCGTAAATTTCTCTATCCCTATCTTTGAAGCTTGACTGCTGTTGAATTGATGTTATTCTGGGAGTTTTCGGGGTTATGGCATCAATTCTTGCAGAACAAAGCAATGCCATTTTGTTTGGACGATTGGATTTTTTGAATTGAAATGGTGAAGTTGATGTCTTACATGGGTCATGTGATCTTGATTGAGTTAGTTGTATGGATATGTACATTCTTCTGCGGATTGGTCTTGTGATGGTTGGTGGTTTGTTGGGGAAAATTAGACTTGATTTGTGAAGGGGCCTGTGCACCACCCCAGGTAGGAGTTCAGGTAATGGTTTGGTTGGCTCAATTTCGGTCTGGGGTGCAGGAGTACCTGCCGGAGGTTGGGTTGATGTGAATGAGAATGAAGGATTGGCATTGTACCTTTGAGAAAGGTTACTTGAAGGTGGATCATTTTAACATTGTTTTTGGGGAATTGACATTCTTATTGGCAATTCGTAGTATCATTGACATATTTTTGGATTAATGGTGAACCGTATTGTGGTTAATCCGGCTTAAGTTATCAAATTGTTACTGTTGGTTCTCTGAGAGATCAAATTTTTCAGTTTGTTTGCAAGAGATTTATCGGCATTCTTTGTTGTGGGTCTGTTTGGGACTCATAGGATAATGTGATTGATCTTGGATGTTTTTGCTGCTTTGCTTGTAGCTCATGCTGATAGTTTTGCTGCAAAGAGAATGAGAAAGCTTACACAAAGGAGAGCAGTTGACTATACAAGCACTGTGGTCCGATACGTTCAGGTATTTGTCATAGGTTTATTCTTATCAGTTTTATACTTTAGATAGTGAGTTATGACTCTCAGAATAGGATAAATTAGTCTCCTTAACTCTCAGAATAGGATAAATTAGTCTTCAGCTTTCCAAGGACTTCTTTTTAAGTTCTCTTGGCTTACTTCATGCCTTTTATTCTTTATTCACATGACTAGTTTGCTGCCTGCCACATTGGTCATTCTCCAAGTTGAATCTTTGTTGTGGGATGTTTAAATTCTTATGTACTTGGATGTTGGAGATGTTTAGTCTTCATATTCCGAGTTCAAGTTAAATGTTTGCCTTCATAATTTGTAATAAATTGTTTGGTATGATGGTGTGTTATGAATGCAGAGTAACAGAAAAAAGCGTTTCTGATTGTTTGTAGAAACATTTGAAATACTAAAACAAATGTACACATGAATCATTCAAAAAGAAAGATAAATCTTGATGGAGACAGCAGTTAATTCAGGGTCATATTGTATCAATATGTACTTGAGTGAGTGATGTAGGACGCTCTAAGAACAATTCTTACAAAGGGGAATAATTGATGTAGGATGCTTTAAGAGCAATTCCTATGGGGAAAATTCTCACACAGAGAAATATGATTACTCAATTTAACTCAATTCTCTTTCATAATCTGTCTTCTCCAATTACATAGAGAGGTTTATATAACCAAGAGGCTAACTAGGATTAGGAAACCTAAATGATAGGGTATAATCTAGAAAAGGATAAAAATGTAGAGCCTAATATTGTCCTAATAAACTATGAAACTAAATCTTGATAAAATATCACTAAATATAAAATATCCTTATTTTGAGCATTTAGATGGTGATGTTGATGTGCGAACCCTTTTCTTTTTACCCTATTGTACCCCTGTCTGAATCACGACATGCAAACATGATTATGACACTTGAGCCTTGGATATTTAAAGTTAGAATAAAACAGTTAGAGATTCTTTGGAAATAGCCAAGTTTTGATGGTCGACGGGTACATGGTAGTGAGTTGCACCCCTGCCCAGAGTGCCTATAAAATGGAGTGCCATACTGGTTTAAGATTCCGTTGGCTGTCACCAAGCTTAAAACTTCTAGTTGGAATTGCTAGTAAGTTAGTGTTCTACTCATGTTTGATTGCTAGGTATTTCAAACTAAATGCCTTTACTTGATGAGGTACAGTGATCTTGAGTCCTAAGGAGCTAAGGGCAGCATATTGCTTCTGTTATCGTATTAGAGATGGCATACTGAAGTATTTATATGTGTGCATATAAAGCATTTACTAACCTCCAGACTGTACTGTGGTTGTAGCCCCATAGGGTATAGGCTTTATTATTCTTTTGAATAGGAGGCCATATTTGAGAGATCAGCTAATGTAGTATGAAGCGCACAGATCAAGTATCGCACGATGAGAGGATTTTTCTCTTTTTAGAAAATCTAGGATTATATGGGAAGAGTCTAAGCATTAACATTGTTATTTATTGTCATCCCTTGCTTGCTTTTAACTCTGTGAGTAATGCTTAGCTGAACATGGTGTTTGAGTTTTGGGTGAGTGTCAGCATAGGTTCAGATCCCATCATGGCAAAGCTGCTGGTGGCTGAATTATTTTTTCATTTGAATGAAATAAGCAAGCAATAAAGGAGATGCTGGGGTTTATAGGTTTCTAATGACCACTTATGGCTATGCCAGCCTGTCAAATGGCTCTCGGAGCTCTGTGAGAAGTGGCATGCTAGAGACCTTTATTCTACCTTTCTACGGGTTCCCCCCCCCCCCCCGCGTGCGCGTTTGGGGGGGGGGGGTACTCATAGTAGGGCTGAGTTTTCTTGTGTGCTTTTCATAGTTAGAAAAGAGTTTACGTAGATGATCTTAGTCATGAGGATGTAGTCAGCTCTTTTAATGTGGATGTTTTTATTTTGAGGGCGAGAATTTAGTGGTGGACCTTAGGCAGATTACTGATATGGACAGCAGGTCTAAGTGGGAGTTTTTTGTTTTTCGGAACCTAACTGTTGATTTGCAAGATGTTGATATCTCCATGAACCCCACCTAAGGAGTAAAGTGAGTCCTCCTATGTGATAGAGCCAAGAAATGATACATTGTCCAATGGTGGGATGGCAGTTGGATTATGAGAACATGGATACAGGGAAGTAAATTCTGGAGTTGTCTGGCTGAATTTAGTTAAGAATTTCATGTCTCATTTTATATGAGAAGGATGTTTTGATGTAGGCCTTGAAGTCGGATGATCCAATGCAGAAAGAATTAAGGCCTATAGTCTGTATCCTCCAGATCTGTTCAAAGGAAAAATTAGAATAGGGTGCTTAAAAGTTTAAGGTCAAGTTCAGTTACGAGGGTCACAGTCTTGGCAGTCACTTCATTAATAGGACATAGAATTTCTTTTTCAAGGTTATCTTGGGAGAGGAGAACTGGTTGCCGTTTGTAATTTTTCTTTCTTAATTTATTTAATATTTCATTATCTTAAAAAAATGTTTTAAAAAAATTGATTTGTTGTACCATTTGTATGATTGAGAGTCTTTGTGGCAGTATTTTATGGCGTGGAGACTCTGATGCTAGGAAAATTGTTTTGGTGAGCTGGAACAATTGCCAGCCTTTGCAATCTGGTGGTTTGGGTTTGAAGAACTCTTGGCCTGGAATAAGTCAGTCTGTTTTAGGTGGATTTGGAAGCTGTTATAATGAGTCTGTTTTTGTTCTATGGGCTAAGGCTTTTATAGTCAATTCTGGTGATATATTTTCTGTTCAATCCCATTCCTAGGATGCTTGGGGGTGGAGGATGATTCTCTCCTTAAGGGGTGAGGTTGTGGCCAAGTTGGGAAATGTGGACGCTGTCAGGGTATGGATTCAGGAGGACATTGAGGAGAAGCTCAGTACTCAGGCATGCGAGCTTTCAGACCTGCAAAAAGACTGGTGTTTTGGTGGAAAGTGGCATGGAAGTGTTAGGGATGGGATAGGCACCAATTCATCCTTTGGTTGGCTGTGCAGGATGGATTAGCTTCAGGTGAATTGCTGGCCGAAGGGGTTATTTATCCAGTTTGGAATATCTGCAGTCTATGTTCAGGTATGCAAATGGAGAAGGGCATTGCCTGCATGTGCTGTTTACGAACTTTGGAAAGAAAGAAACCTCAGGAATTTTACACAGCGAAGAAGTGGTGAGGAATTAGTTAGACAGATTCAATATGTGGTTTATGTTCGGGCTAGGAAACATGTATTTTCATGGAATAGCTTGATTTGTAACTAGTTTGTAATTGCACCTATTTTGGGAAAATTAATGGTAATTATTTACCCCCCCCCCAAAAAAAGCTGATCTGTCTTCTTCTGTTGTGTATTAGAAATTTCTCCATTCTGTTTTTGTTGATCACAAATTAGAGAAACAAGTCATGCTACAAAAATGATTTTGACAATTTTAATGCTTTAATGGTATAATCAACAATGACACCACCTAGTTTAATCCTGTTGAAGGGTCGTGGTGTCTCAGCGTAGGTAACTTGTTGTAGCTAATCTATTATTCCTGAAGGGTATCATAAAAGGGCATAACGTAATCCCTGTCCTTTGGATCCCTTCAGAGAACATTTTACATCACGGTGTTCAGGAAACTATGTGGGAACTTTTATGATTTTTGTCTTCTTTGTTGGTTTGTCTGCTTCCACCTGCATCCTGAAACTATACAGTTTCTCATTTGAGCGGCACTCAGATGAGTTTGAAATAACTAAGTGTCAACCTTTTTTTTTTTTTTCCGCAGGTCCGCATGTGGCAGCGAGATTCAAGGGACCGAACAGCATTGCAACCGACCCCTGGAGCAGCTGTTGATGTAAGTTGCTCTTTTACCGCAGTCACTTTGTGACAGAATATTATGAAACTGTGTTATCCCCCCCCCTCAAAGAAAAAAATTCACATTATCTTTTCAAAATTTCATCAAACTTGGGAAGCTATATATGTTCAGATAAACAAAGCTCTTCTCTACTATGGATTTAAGTGCAAACCACAATTTGTCGTACATCCACATTGTCATATTCCTACTTTCGATTGTTGGTGCAGTTGTTGCCGCCAGTTGCTTATGCTGATAATCCATCAACCAGCTTCACAGCCAAGTTTGTTCATACATCATTAAACAAAAACCGATGTTCAATCAATCGTGTTCTGGTGAGTGATAGCTCTCCTTGCACCCTGTTTTAAATTGATCTGACCATTTTGGGTTTGAAATTCTGATCTGAGGTGATGGGAGGGGAGCAGGAGAAGATTGTTTGGTCATGTAATCATATGTAAGTGGCTAATGTAGAGGTGGGGGTTTTTTTTTTTTTTTGGGGGGGGGGGGGCTGGGTTTTGATTTTATGGGCCGTTCTAGTAAAAAATGACTGGGGCTTTGGAGAGTAAACATGATTATAGAATTGTGGTGGTAACGGTTGCAACTTGCAGAATGATGTTGATTACAATACTCTTATATAAGCAAACATAGCAATATAGACACCATTGCCAATTTCTTTCCACTGCAAGGCTGATTGCTTTTAAATGAGCGAGCCATTAGTTCAAGAGGAATTATTGATGGGAAGACTGCTATAATATACCAGACCATTAATTCTGCTCGAGACTGTCACCTATCATGGTTGTGGATCAGACCTACATAAAGTTCTTAATGATGGTAACAAGGCTATTTATCATCCACTAGCATGATTTTAGCCTTATGAAATTCATCAAGGAACACCCAAGGGATACTGTACTTGAATTCCACGTTTATGGCATAATGGTCATTGATCTTGTGAAAGAATATGTTTACATGGAAAACATGGGTGACTTTATGGAAGTTCGGGGTTAGGTGTAGTTGTTTGTGTCCAACTCTGGTGTATCATTCCCCTTTATATTTTTACTTACATCTGGTACTAGTAAAGAATGGTGCCTCTCTTTTCTAAATACTCTGGCACTAAGAAGTTACCCGCTATGCACTGGTTGATAAGGTTTCCCTTTGTAAGATCGCTGGCCTGTTGGTGTTGCAGATAATGTACCTTTAGTGATATGATACAGGATTAGCAACCTGTATGTTTGTTATACTAATTGTGAGGCTATTCAATGTTTTTATATTTTGTTCCTTTTCATTTTAACACATTCTAGTGAGTGTTAAGATCTGCAAGGTGGCATGACTTGAGGTGGTTATGAATTTCTTTTTCCTTATAACAGGGGAACATCCTCCTGTTGGTTTTCTTCTGAAAATACAAATCTTCTGTAGATTTATAACAGCTAAAAGAAACCGAATTTGTTCCCGACTGCTTCCAATCTGCTGCTTCTGCCATAAGGTTGCCTCTGAGCAATTTGTTAGTATATAAGCTCTATTCTCTCTGCCTGCCTTAATTTCCAGGTGGTACCTATATCCCTCTGGGTTAGATTAATCAAGGAAACATTAAGAAAATTCGCCTTAGGTGTACCACCTTAGAGGATTTATATATTTGTTTGCTTAAAGCTGTGATATAATTGAGAGTTGGGGTCGGCTTTATTTTGTGAAGCTGTGGGGATGCTATATGCCTAGTTGTAATCAACTAAGCCGAAATGAGGGAAACCTCACAACCTCTAATTGACTCTGGTGCTTTGAGCTACTCAACTCTCCTTTTCTTGCCTTCGTCCCTCTACCTCCACCCTTGCCAGGCGTTTTTTTGGTTTTGGGAGGGGGGGTGGTTTGAAATGAACCATTGTAAGTGCATATATAGTCCTTTCTCTTTTTTGTGAATTGTCGAGCTATGAGTATTTCAAGATCTCGTAGGCGGTTAGCTGTGTACATTTCTTATGTGTTGATTATGCTCCCTTTGAGGCATTATCCTAATGTGTGCTGACCTGCCTTGCTGTTAAAGTGGACACCAAATGGGAGGCGCCTCATCACAGGTTCTCAAAGTGGTGAATTCACTCTCTGGAATGGACAATCATTCAACTTTGAGATGATCCTCCAGGTAGTTTAGATAAAGTCACTGGACATATCATGTTCTGTATATTAGGGGACTAGGAGACGATTCTGATGCCTAGAGTTTGTGATAAATGTTACTTGTACAGGCTCATGAACAAGCGGTCAGGTCTATGGTTTGGAGTCACAATGAGAACTGGATGGTTACTGGAGATGATGGGGGTTCGATAAAGTAAATTTTCTTTTGGCCATATAATTTAGTGGACACGTGTTTTTTCTTCAGGGGTAGATTTGATGCATTTGATAATGGTGGTGCTTCCATTGCTAGGTACTGGCAGAACAATATGAATAACGTTAAGGCCAACAAATCAGCTCATAAAGAATCAGTGCGGGATCTTAGGTATGTGTTCATACATCTATATAATTGGATTGGAATCAATGTATCCCTAATGTGGTTATGGGTTGCTGAACAGCTTTTGCCGGACCGATTTGAAATTCTGCTCCTGCTCTGATGATACCACTGTAAAAGTTTGGGATTTTGCCCGCTGCCAAGAAGAGAGGTCATTAACGGGTAATGTGCTATGTTCTTGTAGTCGACAAGTCTTGGGCTAACCCTTTCATGAGTAGCAGCCATGCTTTATGGTCTTTGTTGACATTCTACGTGCCGAGTCACAAAGTTGGAATATATTACCTCAAGTTAATGTCACATGTGCTTTATTTATAATTCATTTTTTTGTTGCTTTCCCTGGGGGGGGGGGGGGAGCTGTTTATGAACCATGTCTTCCTGTATGTATGCCTTTTCTTCTGATTAGTCATGTTCACAACTCTATTTTTTTAATTCTTTTGATACTAAAAAACTTCTCACGAGATGTGCTGAAACCCAGTGCTGACATTTTGCGGGGTTGTTGCTAACTGCCTTCGTTCAACAAGAATTTCTTGATAATAACGTCCAAGTCCATGTTACAGTTATAGGATTCAAACACTGGTTTTAGTAGATTATTCTCTCAGGATATCAGTTTTTTTTTTTTTAATCCTCCGTCGGCTCAGGCCTGAGTTTCCATTGTTTATTTCTCAATTGTGCCTATGATGCATTTTGTAGAATATTGGTGTCTGCAAAAGCACGAATCAAACATCCTGCTATTAGCCCCCCGTCCAAAGCATTGGATATGGAGTCAGAATGGGAAAGAGTTCTATATCTTACTGTGCATATCTAGATTACTGTTGATGAACTCATTGAACAGTTGAAATACCTCAGTGGACTGCAACACGCCCATCTGTGTTGTGTGAATTAAAAGGAATGGCTTTTTCATCCTCAATGTTATTCTACTAGAGATTTTTGGAGACACTGTTAACTAGGTGGCTGTCGCATATGGAATCCTTCCACATGTCTTTCTCTCTTTTGCTGTCTTTAATCAACTAATGAGCAGGGACAGATTGTCCGCACGCCAACTCTGAACTTTGCATCAAATCATGGATTTTTGTGTTTGCCTTTTGTTTTTCCTTTTGTTGTTGCACCTTTTTTCAGATGGCTATTCGCCTGCATATTTTGGTTCTCTAACTGTCATGCCTTTACTGTGAGTCAGAGGTTGTCAATATTATATGAGCTATACTATCTGATTTCAAGTTTCTTGTGTGAAGAGGTTTACAACTTTTATATAGTAATTTGTGAAGCTTCCCTGTCCTCCTATATGTGGCATGCTGAAAATAACCAAAGACCATTGCACATGTGCGTTAAACTCAGGCAGGCCATGGTTGGGATGTGAAGAGTGTTGATTGGCACCCAACGAAATCCTTACTTGTCTCTGGTGAGTAAGGTAGCTGCATCTTTATGTATTGTTGTCACAGAATTAGATGATGCTGATTTGGTCCTTTGGTCAGGTGGTAAAGACAATCTTGTCAAACTTTGGGATGCTAAGAGTGGAAGGGAACTCTGCTCATTGTATGTACACTTCTCAAATGCTTGTAATTTGATTGGAAACAATTCAGCTCAAACTTATTACATGAGCTTTTTCTAATTGACTGTGGTTGTGTTGTACAGTCATGGCCACAAGAACACAGTGCTTTGTGTCAAATGGAATGACAACGGCAACTGGGTGCTCACTGCTTCCAAGGATCAAATAATAAAGGTGCATTTTGCCCCTTTCTGGAGATTACTAGCCGCTTTCTTTTTGGCCATCTGGGTCTGGCTTCGTTTGGGAGGGGGGATTTGTCGACGATTTTAGCGCTATTACCCTTTCAGTTGCAGTATAGCTCAGTTCCTTCTATGTAGAGTAATTTGTAAAAGTGCAATCATTTTCATTTATGCAGCTTTACGACATAAGGGCTATGAAGGAGCTTGAGTCATTTCGTGGCCACAGAAAGGACGTCACTGGTAAGCATGACTAGTTTCTTGAGCTGGATTCATAATTGATTAGAAGTAATAGCGAGTGACTTCGGTAGGGTGGAAATGAGCAAGCTGAGCCGGAGCTCGTGAGGCTCAATTTGACGCTCTTTTATTCAAGCTAAGCTTGTCGCTCACGGCTCATCAAGCCTGGAATTATATGGCTCGGCTGGGCTCAGCTTGCTGCTCGTAGCTGAATTACATCGTTTTTTCAAATAAAAATTTATTATGGTCACTTTCTCTCTTCTCTTACCAGCTAGAAAATGATATCAGCCAGTCAATTCCAAAGTAATCATCAAATTCAACATAGCCATTGGACTAGTGAAAGTTGGAAAAGAAAACAAGTCTCAAGAAAACTAAATTTGATGGACAAGCAATTATATGAAAAAGCGGCATAGAAATTAAAGAAGAAACATTTAGAAACATCCAAGCATGTGTCACAATCCTCCTAGGGAGACACCAATGCCGCTAGTGAGCGTCCTTTGATCTTCTATGCCTTTACAATTAAATCCCTGTCTTCAGACCCACTGAAAATGAAATAAGGAGATGACTTTGAGGAGAGGCTGGAGAAAGAGAAATTCCAATAACAGAAGAGAATGATGAAACATACAGTGTCTGTCCGTCGCCTTGATGGATGCCATAGTGCTTCCTTGTGCAACATCTCAGCCACCGCTTACCTGGCCATCTTCTTAAGCTGTAAGGTGGGTGCAAGGTGGGTAGGGGAGTGGGACGATGGAACTCAATCAGGGAATGCTCTTTTAATTGAGAGGATCCTTTTTGTGTGTTTGTGTGTGTGTGTGTGGGGGGGGGGGGGGGTGATTGGTAGCAGCATTATGTGTAGCTACTATTACCCGTCTGATTACAAATGGCACATTCATCTTTAAAAAAAAGGCCAAAAATAACTTAATGCTCGGCTAGACTCCTTGAGCCTGATGAGCTGTGCTTTGTTTTCTTCTTAAAGCTCAACCTTAGGCCTGCGTCAGCTTTTTTCAAGGTGCTTTTTGGATTTATCAATGGCTAGCTGGCAAACCCTGCTGAGTCAGCTGGGCTCAGTTTCACTGCTAGAGTTGACATTCGCGTAGGTGACCTAGTGGCGAGCAATGTGAAAGGGTACTGCTTTTTGGTTGGCTGTAGTCTAGACCTAGCTAGTGATTTTTAAGGCCGGGCTTAAGTGGAGTTAAATCCTGGATTAGGTCACATGGTGTATGGGATATTTGGTTTCTGGTGATGTTTGGGTCTTCGTGGTCACTGGTCTTTTGTCGTCATATCCATTGAGCTTGTCAAGAAAATGCAATCGATTTTGTCATGCAAATTTCAGGTCAGTTATGTTTGGATCAGTTTCATTTCGGACGAGTCAAAATTGAGTTCCTTTTTGGATTCTTGTTTCAACTGTTTGGGTCTGCCAAGTTTTCCATTCTAAGCCAGGTTGTTGGTCTCTATTTTTCTCTCTAAGCCTCTTTTTATTCCGTCTACACACAGCCTGAAATATGAAGAGTTGGATTGTCGCATTATTAGTCTTGAGATATCTGACATTTGTTATGTCAATATTGTCCTATATTGATGCCATGTCATGCATTGCTTAGTTGCTTCTAGTGGGGAGCAAATACGGTTTAGAGCTAGACTCTTAATTGTTCAATGGATCATGGTGCTGGAAATATAAAATTTTTCACGAGCTTTCTATTCAAAATTGTATGGGGAAATGTTTTCCAGGTTTATTCTCCTATCCATATACCAAGGGCCCCTGTGAATATTTCAATATTCCTCTGGCTTCCAGGTTGATATTGTGTGTATATGTGGTATTACTATGTCCACAATGTTGTTTCTTATCCTTTTGCCTTAATCTTCATGCAGCTTTGGCATGGCATCCGTTTCATGAAGAATACTTTGTTAGTGGAAGTTATGATGGATCCATCTTCCACTGGCTTGTTGGGTAATATCGATTGGCTTATTTTTTCACGATTCAATTAGACTCGGTACTGTTTTCTTGGTTGTCTTTTTGTATTTTTGTCTGACTTTGTGCGGAAGCAGAAGTGATCTAGGATAACTGCTTTAAGGAACAGGTCTGATGACCCCTTTGCTCTAAAAGTGGAAATAATGTGGGATAATTGCTTGAAGCATGTAAGATATGTAACTAATGTAAGTTGATGACACTGTTCCTTGGGGGAACAATCCATGTCACAACAAGCTAATGACACAACGGCCTTGTGATACTGATAGCTATAAAGTTTCATTTGTAGGAAAGTGGATCAATCAAAGGCCTGATGGGAAAGCAATTACTTCATTTACTTTTGTAAATTTTGGACTTCAACATTACTGTTCATTTTTGTTTTTAAAATTGATGAACATTTCTAATTTGATTTCCAATTGACCTTACTTTAGTTAACCTGAGTTTTCATCCCCTCGTCCTCATGTCCTTGAATAATTTGTCAATTTATAAATATGTGCTTTTCATATCTTGAGTGAATGTTTTTAGTGCTTATTGCTTACTGAAGGAACCTGTATGCATCTCACTGGCTGTTATAACAATTTTTAATGACAGGCATGAGATACCACAGATTGAAGTTACAAATGCTCATGATAACGCTGTGTGGGACCTTGCGTGGCATCCTGTTGGATACGTCTTATGCAGGTGAGTTCAATGTTTGTAATGAATATAAATTGCAAGTCTGATGTGTTCCTAATTTGGCAGAACGGTTATTTATTTATTTATTTTGGGTGGGCTGGAGGTTTTTTTTTGGGGGGGGGGGGTTGGGTCCATGCAGTCTGACATATGCCTTAATAACTCAAGGTTATGTTAAGGCAATGTTGCTTATAGATTCCTGATTCTTTTTTATTTATTTTTTTATGACTTGTTGCACTCATAATGGGCAACTTTTGTCTTCCAATGAATAATTTCTGGTTCCTATCTACTCTCTCTTTTGACCTCTGTTGAGTTTCCACGCATCCCACTTTGCAACTTTTATACAAAGTCAATCTTAGACATGGAGCCACCCTTTGTGTTATTTCTCACCTTGAATCTATTGGATTCACATCTGGGATGTGCTTAATGTGACTACTGTGGAGCAGTTTTGGCGGATTAAGTGCCAATAAGTTGTAGCTTTTCTTGTGGAGTTTGAACAGTCTTCTAGTGCCCTAATCAGTAATCAGTTTTTACTTTTTGGGAGGGTCACACTGGTTGACTGTGGAGCTGGTCTGGAAAGAGGGATAAACTAGATGGTTGTCAGCTAAAAGTGCTTGAATGGAAGTGTCTTGGTTAGGGGTTCCTCTCCTTGATTTCCTATTTCGATTATCTGAATCCAACTTAGCCTTCTCTGTAGAGTTCGAACTGTCTTTCAGTGCCTTAAATTAGTAGTTACCGTCTGGGACCTCTGGGTCACACCAGTCACTTGTGGAACATTTTTCCTGGAAATGTATATTGGATTCATTGTCAGTTAAAATGCAGAAATGATGGCTTTGTTAGGAGCTGGGCTCTCCTCAATTTCCTTTTTCTGTTCTTAAACTGGAATTAGCTCTGTCCATTTTCTCTTATTGGAAATGAAGCAGATATTGGGCAAAGTTTATTCCAGTGATTATAGTCTGATTTGGCTAAATCAGATAGACGAGAATCACATATTGTGCCAGCCCCTTCTTCACTTTTGATGCCAGCTAAGTTGTTCATATGGAGAAGGGGCAGCACAAGCAGTGGCAAGATACTTGATGCTAGCCGTTAGAAATAAAAGGATGGTTTGATGCAGAGGATTACTCTACCATAGTGCAATGCTTTGCATACTTTAGGATAAATAGAGATGATGGGTTGAGCTGAGGTGGTTCATGGCATCCTCAGGAGCTGTTGTTTGATTGAAGGTGGACTGGGAAGTGGGAATGGTGCTATGCTGCAGAGATCATGGGGATGATGTAATGCTGGCCTTGTGGACATAGGAGGTGGGTTGGTCTCTTTGATCTCGTTCATTGATGGTTTTGAATTTGTTGGACTTGGGCCATGTACAATTTGCCCTCCTTGGGGGGCTCTAGTGGACCATCCAACTTAGGCATGAACACTATCCATCACTGTGTATTCTTCTGATACAAGTTGGACACTAATTGGGCACTTGACACTCTTACGTGCATGTCACATGCCTAGATGGCACAAAGAATTTGTAGGACTAAAAACATGCAATGGGGCATAAACAGGCAAGTAAATAAACAATGTTTTTCATCAGTATGTGTCCATTATATGTGTTCTATCCTATTTTTTGAAAATCACATGTTCCTGTTTCGATGTTGCGTCATGTCTTCATCTCCTATTTGTGTCCGTGCTCCTTGGCAAACAAATTATAATCGTAGTGAATTGGCAATTAGTGCAGAAGTTTAAGCAATCAGTGTATAACTGTACCAGTAAACATCACCCATCCAACCAAGTCCCTCCCCCCCTCCCCCCCCCAAAAAAAAGGTAGGAGAAAAAGATTTTTCTTCTACATATTGTATGCAATTATGCATGACTGTATCATCTCTGGGTCCTAGGAGCGGTATGCTTAACATTCATTGGTCTTTTCTTGAATCTTGGTTGTGAATTACCTCTGATCATGCCCTCTGTCTCTCTCCAATTGTTTTGCAGCGGGAGCAATGATCATACCACAAAATTCTGGTGTAGAAATAGGCCAGGGGACACTGCTCGTGATAAATTTAATGTTAGTCACAACCAAGGTAGGTGCTTTTCTTATTGGTCAGCTAATGTTTTTGTGTCTTTAATAGCTATGAATCGCAAGGAGAGTGAATTTTATGTTTTGAGAAAGACGAAGAGTTGTACTTGCTGATTAAGGAATTGGTCTTCTTGTTTGAGGCCTTGATGTGTCCACCTAAGCCCTTCACTGTATTGTTTGCTCTAATACCTCCACCCCCCGCCCCAAGAAATCCATTGGGAAAATGTAAAAAGGTGAAAAATAAAATTAAAAAAAGAAGCAAAAGCAGAGGAAAAAGATAATCAGTTTGACAGTCTGACTGCTAATTCATTGTCTTCTTTTGTTTATGTACTTTTTCGGTTCTGCCAGTTCAATCTACATGTGTTTGATGATTAAGAATTGTCATTTATCAACAAGAAATTTATTTAGTCCCATAGGAGTGGTCAACTGGCATTTGGGACGAGTTGATTCTCCATCTTCTTGCCCGCCCTTCATTCCAAGTCTTCCCTTGAGTTAGGGTGGGTGTCCCCATGTGCAATTCGCCCCTTTGATGGCCAGTTTATGCCCCTACCCCCTTTATTTGCCAGTGCCATACTTGTACCCCAGTGCCTCTTGTGAGGCTTCCTCCAAGGGATGGGGTATGGGATGTTGGCGGTCACCCACCCCCCCCCCCCCAAAAAAAAACCCAGAAAAGGGAGGATAAGAAGGAAAAGTTAAGATGATGTCGAAGGTAACTGTTGCTTTATTTGATTTTATGTCTTCCCTTTTATACAGGTTTGGGTGAACAAAACCCTGCTTTTGTTAATCGCACAAGCACCAATTTCCCCATACCCGAAGGCCCAACAACTCCGGGGCCATTCCCACCTGGCCTCACACGAAATGAGGGTACCATTCCTGGAGTAGGAGCTGCAATGCCGCTGTCCATTCCATCCCTTGATACGTCTCAGGGAGAGCAGAAACAGGGCCATCCCGTATCAATGCCTATGGGAGCTCCACCATTGCCACCAGGCCCACATCCATCTCTACTTGCTACAAATCAGCCTCAAGGTTATCAGCATAATCCCCAGCAAATTCCTCAGCAAGGAGTACCGCAGCAGATGCCTTCCTTCCCGCAACCACCACCAAATATGCCTCAGCTACAGCCACCATCTCATATGTCTCTCCTGCCACATCCTCATATGGCCAGGCCCCCTCCTCAAATGCCACCTCATAATATGCCCTCTAACATCCCATCTTCTATGCCAGGGTCCATGCCAATGCCGCCTACTTCGCTTCCATTGCCAATGCAAGGTCCAATGGTAATAGTTAATGCAGTCTTCGTTTCGACTACTATGTTTTTGTGTGCGATTGTGTAGAAACCATTCTTTCGTTCCCCCCCCCCCCCCCTCCTTCTTTTATTGATTATTTTGGGGCAAACCCACAAACAATGGGACTTAGTGGGGAGGACGTTAGAAAGAAAATGGGCAATAAAGGTTATTCTTTGATTCTTTGTTGGCTACCCAACGTAAATTCCTTGTGTGGAAGTTGAAAGTCTAGCACAGCAGAGTACTCCTGCGGTGGTTCTGCGTACTATTCCTCTTCTATTTATTCATATCCATCTCTCAAATTTACATCTCTTTTGTTCCGGGCTTTGTGGGGTCAGGGGTAGGGGAAGGGGTTTTTTTGTCATCTCATTCTTGTTTGGGGTGGATCCTGCCCTTTTTTTTGGGGGGGGGGGGTTGTGTTTGGTGCAGTGTACAGACCATCCGTTAACTCTGCCAATTTTCTTCTTTCCTTCTATTTCCTTTTTTATGTCTCTTCTTCCTTTCCTATTTCAGATTCTCCCTCTGGTAAATTGTGGAACTGACATTTGAGTGGCTTCGCTGAACTTGTGCGCTGTTTCAGGGTATGCAAAATGCCACAAATCAAATGGTTCCACAAATGCAACAGGGACATTTTATGGGCATGAACCCTATGCAATCAGGATCCATGCCCAGTGGTGGTGTCCCTCCTGTTGGAGGCTTTCCGAATGGAATGCCAAATATGCAGGGTCCACCCAGTACTAGTGGGCCACAAATGTACCCTCCTGCTGGTGCATTTAACCGACCTCAAGGTGGACAAATGCCAATGATGCCAGGGCTTAATCCTTACCAGGTACATTCAGTGGATGCAACTCTCCGCCCCCACAACCCCCCCCCCCCCCAAAAAAAGAAAAAAAAACGAGGAAAAAAAAATACCAACATAAGTTGGTTCAAGTGATTTGTTACTTATTCCCCTTAAGCAATGTCTTGGGTTTGAGTGATGAGAGAGTTCTACCTTTTTATATGCCAACAGTAGTTCCACCCATGTAAAACAGAGCCCAAGGACCCAAAAAAAGAAGAGAAGACGTAAATAAATCTCGACACATGCATGCACATATACAATCTTTGGTTTGGGATTAATCCTTACCAGGTTCCTCCTTTTGGAGAATGTTGGGGTTGTCAACCACTTCCCCTGTTGGATTCACCCCTGCCCCCAAAACACAAAGGCCCATTTATAGGCCTCACCTTACCGTTCTAAGCCTAGGCCTCCACCCACCTCTACCTCCCCTCCCACCACCTGGAAAAAGAAAAGCCTTAAGCAATTTTGTCACGCGAAGGAGCAGGTGTTTGTTGGTAATCAGTCATCAGAAACAGTTAATCCATGTCGTTGTTCATACTAAGATGTGCCTAATCTTCCATTTGATGCTGGAACTAATTGAATGCCTCTGTGGGTATTGTAGCCTGGAAATCCAAGTGGTATGCCACAACCTCCTCTGCCGCCAGGCCCCCCACCTCAGCAAACACAGCAATAGGACTCCATGGAATCACCCCATTATATTGTTGACAGTGATGGTACCGAAGGAGCATGGAGTTCGAAGTTGGTGATGCAAGCAGAACTTCATGTGTTGATCAGGGCGGATTGAGGGAGGATCAAGACTGCATGGTTGATCTGTAGCGAACTTTCGAGATTGAAGTTCAATTTGATTGATTGTATATGAATTGGGGGGGGGGGGGTTGAGCAAGGGTTTGTGCATCGAGGAATGAGCTAATTGGGGATTTGAATGTGGTTAGTCTAACGTCGTTCTACTATTGCTGATTCTTCTTTAATCGCTGCAAGTTGGTCAATAGCATGTAGTATGTGGACACACCCCCCCCCCCCCCAAAAAAAAAAAAAAAACACCCCTCCAAAAACCTTTTGAAGTGACAATGAGAGATGAATCTGGTTGATTATGACTAATCACACCAGTAGTACAGCTCCTTGTCTGTTGTTTTGGTAGAATGAAATCCCTAACTTCCAAATATAATTGAAATTTAAGTGGAAGGGACTCAAAAGTTGCTGCTTGATTTATGGCATCTTGTTGATTGCATTTGAATTGCATGTTCTAGACCAAGCTACGGTCTCGTATGCCATCTTTCTAGAAGCAGAGATCATCTCTTTATATGTTCCTTTTCTTTTGGGCGGCTGAGCTCAATCGAAAATACGGTATAATGTAATAATCATCTTGTCATTATTCATATATTTGCTTTTTTGTTTGTTTGTTTTGGGGTTGTTAATATGTATGTCATACTTTTATAAGCACATACTTTGAAGAGTCAAATCAGTAAATATATATTAAAAATTAATATATGACAAATATGTGTGGAAAAATATACACACTTGGGGAATGAGAGTATTCTAGGATCACATAAGAAATTATTGGGGGTTGGTGGGTTACATATTCAGTTTTTTTAATTAAAATGGAAGATTGCCTTGTTCAGAATTGTCTGATAAGGATTCTGTTTTTTTTTTGAAATTTTCTCATGAGAAACTTTAGCACAGGTCTGAAATATTAGGGATCCAATTATTCTAAAACTGCCGTGGCATTAGGTATCTTTATAAGTAAAATTAAGCGACGAATAAAACCATATGAACTCTTATTCTTTAGATCTAAGTTTTTCAAATATTTTGAGTTCTTTAAGCACTAGATTGTTTTTAAGCATCCCTATAAATTTGTGTATCAACCCTAAATCTTTGTAGATGATATTAAACTTGCTCACTAGGTCTAAATATTTATAGATGTATCAGTTACATTGAAAATTTTTTGGACATGGGTTAGCCGTTATTTATATTCATATTTACACTTTCTCATACTTGTAATAAGGCACAAATGCTACTATCTAATGGTGACAATACGTGGCTCCAAAAGTTGTAAGTGTCTATTCTTTTCGTTGGGAATTATTGGTTGAAAAATGGATAAAGTTGGTTAAGATTGATAAAAATAGGTTGAAGTGGAATAATTTTTTTGTTGAAGTGTGTTGAAGTGGGGTGAATTTTTTTACACGATTGGTAAAAGTAGGTTAAAATAGTGAAAAATTGGTTGCAATGGTTGAAGTTGATCGAAGTGGGTATTTTTTTTTTTATTTGAAGTTGGTGAAGTGAGTTGAAGTAGGTTAAGGTTGGTTAAAGTTCATATATTGGGATTTACCAACGAAAAGAATAGGTCCTATAAATAGGAATATTCTTGAAAAAGTACCACATATATTGATCATTGAAACAAATCACATGTTTAGATATGTATTACAAAGAGACTAGCAACACATCATAAAAAGAGAGAAATTGCAAAGAGAAATGTACCCTTTCTCTCTTTTTATGAGAGGAAAAAATGTACTAATATGTAATTTCAAAATAAAAGAAACAAAAACTGCTTTGGCATTATTAATATGTATTACAACTATTATTACAAACCAAATGGTGAATACCCTAACTGACCACCTACAACTAATGGATTCAAGTGGGGCAGGGATATGGCTGCAATGACATGGTAAACCAACTTTATCATGTATGATAAATCTTTTTATTTTTTTAAAAACCTATCCTCTATGTTTTTTCTTTAAAAAAAAAAAAAACACTCATTTTCTTCAAATTATGTCATATCAGCCGGTGTACGAACTGGGACATGAGAACAAAATTCATCTACATTAACCCCCCCCCCAAAAAAAAAAACCTAATGTATATGTAGACATTAAAATAATTGAAACAGAAAAAAGCAAGAGTTAGGAAAGAGAAGCAGCAATTTCCTCAGCAAATAAAAAGATGAAAGCAAGGCAAGTGCAGAATGCCACCCACACCATCCTGGCTGCCCACATTGATTTGGTCCATCTCACCGCCATTGCTATTCTTGCTTTCAATCTGCATTACAACCCCACATCAAACCCAAAATCAAAACCAACATCAAAACAGGGGAAGGGGGAAAAAAAAAAAATTATAGAGAGAAATTATTAAGAATCACTAGAATATTGTTAAACCCATACTGGGAAACAAACATCAAGATCTGTTATTATATTAGAAAAGAATGGATTTAAATTTCTTGTGAGAGAAGTAGGGATCTTTGAATGATTGACTCACCTGTCAGAAGAAGAAGAAGAAGAAGAAGAAGAAGAAGAGAGAGAGAGAGAGGGTTCTTGGGACTTTCGGGGAGAAACGAAGATGAATGAGAATATGAACCAGGAAGGCAAATGAGAGACGGCTGTGGTGACCAAAAGTAGGAAGTCGGCCGTTCAAAAAGATTTCTCTCTCTTGCTCTTTTCCCATTTTGGCCTTCATTGAGGTCGTAATATCTTTATGACAGTTTTCCAGGTGGCATATACATGACCCATAGCCCTAAAATCTTTTATCAAGTATAGATTGATTCAAATAGTTCGAAGTTTCTAATAGATGAGCATTAGTGCTTGGGTTGCAGTATTAACCTTAACGGAATTGAAGATGAGAGCTTCAACAACGCATTGCTCGCAATCTACCGGGCCCACATGCCGATCTACTCACTGACACTCAGCCCATGATCCATGTGTTTTGGTTCATGAGTGAGATCTGTGCCATGATCCCCTTGTGAACTTTTATCATCCTTGTGCGAAATGCAGAGCTTTTCTTATGGATCTCTTAGAACCATCCTTTCTACGGGCAGAAATATTTGTAGAGGTAAGACTGTCTATATATGAATCTCTTTAGATCCCGTGAATGTAAGATCTATAATGGGAGGTGTCATTGTTGTTTTTGGTAAAAAAATAAAAAATAAAAAATAAAAAACCTTCACTTGCATGCATAATCCAAGTGCTCTTGTCAAACCTTGACTCCACGCCATCAATTAACATGGTTTATCATGATTTAACCATACAGACTCTTTTACCACTTACTTAGATCACCACAAAACTTCATTTATGAATAATTCAACCTAGAAACAACAAAGAATTGGCCTTTTGAAGACGTGACTGAGTTTAGATCATTACCCTCACGAGTCCAAGAGGTATCACACAGTTGATGAAATTATCAATGGTGAGGAAGATGGCGGAGAACAAGTGCTGTCCCCTCTTCTTCATTCAGCCACCAAAAAAAAAAAAAAAAAAAGAGAAAAATTAAGGGGGAAGTGTACAGGTGATGATTGGTGAAGAGGTAAAGGTAGTACTTTTTAATGTAATGCTACCTCTTTTGTTTGTCTTGGCTTAATAAACTTAAACATAGAAAACATCTAATGGTTAACTCCCTTTCGATTTCCTCACGTGCTAAAATTAGGACCCCTACATCTAACTGCAGGACGCAATATGCACAATGGAAAGATATCAATGCAATTGCGTACATGCATGAACTAATAATATAACTTGATGAGATCTTAGCCAAGTTGTTAAGATTGAGATTCTGAGTATATTAGGTCTCATGTTCGATTCCTCCTTCTTTCATTCTATTGTACTGCCGTTATGGCTCATTTGAACCACCAAAAAAAAGAACAAATAATATATGCGTGCCCAAGGCAAAAACATGACATTCATACTTAAACAGTCGGTGGATCATGTAAGGACAACGGTTTGAGGGTTGGTATAGGAATGATTGCTTATTGTGAGTTGCAGCAGCACGTTGATTGCATGTCCCATCCAATTTTGGCTGAAAGCAACGCTTGTTATAAAATTAACGGCCATTGAACAGGCTCTGAAGATAGCAGATGACGAGGGATGGATAATGGTGGATACAACACAGACCAATTCATTGGACAGCACATACAGAACATATAGCCCCCAAGACTCCAAAACTTAAAAATCCACGCACTAGAAATAATACAGACATCTAAATCTATTAGCTAAGAAGCCACGGGTGCAACCGTGCAAGTGAAAATATCACCAATATAATTTAGACAAAGCAGGTAGTAGTTAAGCACACCTTCACATTCCCTAATCTACCAAAAATAGAACAGAGCTGAGATTATTCATGAAATTCTGCCATCATTTCTCGTCGGATTAATCCATCAACTCCACATGCTTCATCACATTCACATGGGCACAGAAAATTCATTGTTTCTTGGAAGCAAAAGGCCATGAGACAGGATGTTTCAAATATAATATTTGGATCAAAACAAAACAAACGTGAAGACAGATCAATAAGATTTTCCACAGTGTATTAAGCTCCCACAGCCAAGAAAGAGGCCGAATATTGCAGCGCTCCCAACAGTAGTTTGGCCGATGTACCTTATCTTTAGTAGTCCTGGAATCTGCATGAGTTCAAGCACCAATCCAAATTAAGTCAATGAAATAGCATCCACATACATCCATTATCTCTTCAGAGGATATTGCTCTGTGGAATCTCTATTTCTGTCTATTTCTAGCCAAACCAGACATTTACAGAGAAAGACAAGATATGTTAAAATACACTCTCATGAAACTGCTCTAACTCCCAAAGTAGAAGATATCTACATCGCAGCAGAAATGAAAAACTATTCCAGGATTTAATGAAGATTATAGTCTCAGCTTTTGCCCACCAAACCCATAAAACACTTCCTCAGTATTTGAGAGTACAGAACAAAGACCAAAGCATTCCCATAGAGTAGACCTCTATATTTAACTCCTGTAATAAAGCTGCAAGGTGGTGGTTTCCTGAGCCTGTATATTTAACATGTTGACTGCCGATTTCACAAGAAAGAATAGAGGACATTTAAAACATTTTGGGTCAGACCACTACAATCCAAATCTTCGACGGGGGGAAAAATTCAGCGACGACTCTTTCAGCTGCCTTACAAAGTGGACAATCTCGCAAGTACAATGTAATGTACAAATACCTACATTGCGAAAAGCACCAGAACGACAAAAAGAAGACTAATGGCATGGACGAAGCAATGAATTAAAAGCAAATGGACTGATTTAGCCATGAAAGTTGTTTCGGAAAGTAGCAGACAAGCCCCAACATCCAAATAAGTTCAATGGATGATCTACCTTGTCCTACTGACAAGCAAGCAAGAAGGTATGCAATCACAGAATTTAGCGGTAAAAGGGGGGCAATGAAGGAGAAGCTGAGCGGGTCAATAGGATATCCTCTTCTGCAGATGGCGCATGCGCCCTAATACATTGCCCAGCTTGAGTAAGGGGGTCACTGATCAACACTGAGTGGTTATCTGGCCATCACTATTGCCCACATCCAATCTTGAACTTGCATCACAGAATCTTTCCAATCGAGCTCTCAAATTGTTCAGGAATTATACTGCGGTTCTGTTTGCTGTATAGATTCTCAGCCTAGCATTCTGGCTCAAGGCTTTTGGATGGGAATGACGGTACAGAGATTGCAAACGCCCCTCAAAGGAACAGACTGACAAAAAAAGATCCGGCAGCTGAATAACACTATCATGTTGTCTAAGCCACTGCTTTATTTGCACCTTTAAGTTAAGCCTATAGCCTGAAAACTCTTTTGTTGAAGATGTTTAAAATGCTTGAAGACATTCACCCTCAGAGAATCATTAATTCCATCTCTTGGAAAGTGGAGTTAAAACTGGGATCCAGCTTCATCTCACTAAACACACCCCAAGGGCCCCAAAACAAAAAAGGAAAAGAAAAAGAGGATAGGCAATTATCAACTTCAGCGAAACCAAGCATTCAACTCTCAATTCCATCATATTGCTGAACATAAGCCTTACTACCTAAAGGCATGAATTCAAGCAGTTTATATAGGCCTATACTGAACCTTGGCCAATTCATTAATATTGTGATGTAGTACGCTCTAAGAGCAATTCCTACAAAGAGGAATAATTGGTGTAGGACGCTCTATGAGCAATTCCCACACCGAGAAAATTCACTCAAGAACTTTCACTTTAATTCAATATCGATTCTTATTCATAATCTGCCTTCTTGAATTACATAAAGAGGTTTATATAACCAAGAGGTTAACTAGTATTAGAAAACCTAAATAATAAGATACAAGCTAGAAAAGGATAAAAATATATAACCTAATATTATCCAAATAGACTAGGAAACTAAATCTTAATAAAATATCACTAAATATCCTTATTTTAGCTACTCTAAAATATGCTCAAAAATAACAAAAAAATACAAAAGATCTCCAATATCAAAATATTCTAATTTCCTAAGTCTTTTAACCCATTCTTTACTCTTATCCTGCATCATTCTCCCCGGTTGGAAAAAACTTGTCCTCGAGTTTTGAAATGCAGCGGAATTGAAGATGAAGAAGTCAAAATTGATTTGACTTCAATATAGATTTTTTTAATCTCACTTCTCATAATATTCTCCAATAATAATAACCATGTAAACATCGAATGACGTTCAATCTTCTCAAAAAAGTCCTGTGGAATGAAAAAGTCAACATGTGCAATAGCTCCTTGGGTCACTCTAGTCTCTCCTGGTAGTCGGCCCAAATCCGTCCGTACTTGTATATCCTCTTCATTCGCTTGAACATCATCTTTGTCAACTTCCTTTAGAAAAGCTTCATCAGTAAGATCTAGAGTGGATGATTCCTTTTTAAGTGTCTCATCCACATAACATTGAGAGTCAACCTAAGGAAGATGACGATTTTTATTATCGGACAACACATTGCATGAAACATTAGTACCTAAGACTTGTTGGGGTTTTATCAGCTCGACTTCTTCTTTGCTAGACTCCTTTTCGAAGATTTTCTCCTTATCATCCTTTATGAACGCTCGCATATAGTTTGCATCAGAGTAGGCGGGATGTTCCTCATCTACATAACAATTCTGCAGTCTTGTGTAACACCTTGAAGATGAAACTCCATAATCATTAGTGGGAATTCTCCAAGGTATCAAAGGAGCTCTAGGAGGTCTGTAGTCCAACATATACCTAGGGATGTAAGGCTTACATCTACATATGACCTCACTAACAAAGTAAAGATCTACCTCACAACAACCTTCATAAATATGACGACCTTGAAACTTGCAAAAGGCATTAACAGCATCCCTATGTGAGTAGAAATTCACTTGAGCATAAAAATCACCCATTGTTTGGAATCTAACAATCTTTTCCACCTCCCCATAACAGGAGAAAACTTGGTATAAAAGATTTTTCGTAACAGAGAGTTCTTTGTCATGGATGATGACAAATAAACCTCGATGATGTTTTTCACACCAGGCCATAAGTGCAACAGCTTGTTAACAGTGGCAGCAAATAGCAACAGGTGAACAAAAATGACATTTGTTGAGAAGAATTTTGACAAGTAACCTAGTTGGCAGCAATGGCAGCGGATGGGGGGGTTGGACAGCGATTGGTGACTGGCAGATTTGGGTGATCGGCTTGGTGGTGGTTGTTGGCTAGGTTGCGTGTGGTCTAGGATTTGGCCAATAGGTTTCTTCCCCCTTTTTTTACTAGAATCTGATGCGGAGGGAAAGAGGGCTGAATGAGAAAAGCAAACAAGAGGCAAGATTAAGATCGAATAGCTCTGATACCAAATTGATGTAGTACGCTCTAAGAGCAATTTCTACAAACGGGAATCATTGGTGTAAGACGCTCTATAAGCAATTTCCACACCGAGAAAATTCACTCAAGAACTTTCACTTTAATTCAATATCGATTCTTATTCATAATCTACCTTCTTGAATTACATAAAGAGGTTTATATAATCAAAAGGTTAACTAGTATTAGAAAACCTAAATAATAAGATATAAGCTAGAAAAGGATAAAAATATATAACCTAATATTATCCTAATAGACTAGGAAACTAAATCTTAATAAAATATCAGTAAATATTCTTATTTTGGCTATTCTAAAATATGCTCAAAAATAACCTACGAAAATAATTTTAAAAAAATACAAAATATCTCTAATATCAAAATATTCTAATTTCCTAAATCTTTTTACCCATTCTTTACTCTTATCCTGCATCATTATCATATTGTCAGTAGGTAAGCAACGACCACAGGATACAGAATAAGCCAGTACAAAGGACAGTCAAAATTCAAATCCTGACACGGGATATCTACATCTAGATCTTTTTCAACTGCTCATATACACTAGTCCAGCATTCAAAATACACAGCATTCAAAAGTGTTCTCTTGAGTATCCCAACTTGCTTCTTTTCTCTCTTTCCATGCCTTCTTTAGTAGCTGCCAAGTTAGAAGCAATTCAGAGAAACTTCTCTTGGGGTTCTTTTGGGAGTGATTTCAAGTATCATGTAGTGAGATGGAAAATTGTGAAACAATCCGTGATCGAAGGAAATTTAGGGATCAAGGACTTGCAGCTTTTCAATGAAGAAATTTTTGAATGAGAAAGGAAATTTTTGGAGAAAGGTGGCAACCATTAAATATGGAGAGGAGGTTTTGGTTGGTCTCCTTCTACTCCTACCAGCTCTTATGGGCATAGCCTTTGGAGATTTATATTAAAGGGATGGGAGAGATTTTCTCCATACTCTTCCTTTGTGGTCGCCAATGGCTCCTCCATCTTTTTTTTGGCATGATAGATGGTGCGATGACACCACTTTGAGAGAGTTTTTCCGTACTCTGTTTGTTTAGCAGTGGATAGGGATTTATCCGCTGCTGGCCATTGGGAGCAAGCATCTGGCATCAATTTTTGGTCCTCTATTTTTGTTCGGGACGGGTTTGTTGAAGATGACATTGTTGGTAGCCTTTCAACAAGCTTAATGATGCCAACGGCCAACCTAGGAGACTCTCTACATGATATAATGAGATGGAATTTGAATTCTAAAGGAGACTTCACGGTTAAATCATATTTGAAGCTCCTAAATTTAAATTTTACATCGTTACATCATCTTTTCAAAGGAGGCTTCTCTCACAAGCTTATTTGGAGGTCTTTGGCCCCTTTAAAGGTTTCTTTTTTTTGTTTGGGAGGCATCACATGGGAAGATATTTGACTAGTGACAATTTGCCAAAGAGGGAAAAGATGTTGGTGAATAGATGTTATATGTGCAAGGGGAAATTGGAATCGGTGGATCACTTGTTGCTTCATTGCCAGTTTGCTAGGGCACTCTCGAAGCTTGCTTTTAGTTGCTTAGGCATGTCTTGCATCTCTTCTAACTCCATTACAAAATATCTTTTGGCTAGGGAGGGCTATTTTGGTACGAAAGCTGAAAAGAAGGCTGCCCTGGCTTTTCCTCATGTGGTTTTTTAGAGCATTTGGAGAGAAAGAAATCGAAGGGTCCTTGAGGGAGAAGAAACTTCCCTACAGGCTTTAGCGCTTAAAAGACAAGTTCATCAAGACACTATTTTTGGGATAAGTGACTTATCTTTTGATGTGGTCGACTTTGCGGATAGCTTGCAAATTGGCTGTATATAATCTTTTGTAGGATGCTTTCCTGGCATCCATCCATTAATCCTTTTATTAATATACATATTTTTCCTTATCAAAGAAAACACTGCATGATTTTGGATATGCAAGTCATGGTCAATTGGAAGTGAATCTTAGCTTGTTGATGAAATGTGACATCCATTAGGAATCTCAACTTCTTTGTAAGCATAGCATTTTCAGAATCTCCGACATAGAAAAAAACCTACTATCATCTACAGCTTGCAGGAATGCAAAACAGTCCATATTCATAATCATAAACTAAAACTCATAAATTAAGAAAACAATCAGAGATTGGCCAACATACCTTGCACCGAACTGCTTCATAAGTCCCATAAACAGCACCTGCATATATGCAATCTTTTTAGTATCAATAACTCACGAGTCCGAATCTTGGAGATCATCACAAAACATGCTACACAATTAATAAGCACAGCAGCATGCTACCACCTTATTATAATATCACAATTGCTCATACCCACAAAAATTAGAACATAAAGGCCAGGAGGCCCAGGCCTTCAAAAGTTATCTTGAAAGCCAAAATGAGAGGGATGACAAGGAGCCAATCGTTAAAGCAATGTTGGACAGTAAATTGCACCAAGGCAATCCAGAGCTATCTAAATTATTTACATCTGCCCTTTGGAAACCAAGCACCCCGTTCAGCCAAAAGCCACTAGGCCCACTTTGCTTGAATCATGACAACCACGGGCTTAAGACCCTGTCTGGTGAGTAAAATTGAAATGGAATGGAATCATTCCTGATTTCAGAGAGGGTTGGATATAGAACTTGAATTCTAAAACCATATGTTTTGAGAGAATAGGAATGAAATCAAGTTCCAGTTGTTATTGTTTGATTGACAATTATAGAATAGAATAAAGCTTGTTTTAATTTTAAAAATATTTTCATGGCATTGTAAATTATTTTTTTCTTATTTTTGTGATTAACTATTTTTCTTTTTTTATTTTAATTTTTGCATTTAATATGAGTTAATAACAATAAATTTATTAAAACATTATTAATTCACTTTTAAATCAATAGATTTATCCTTTATTCATATGAAAAAAAGTTATTAATTTTGCATTTTTGTTTGACTGATAACCGATTTTATAAATCCATAATTTTAAACAAATTAGATTTACAACTTGAGATATAAACTCATAGTTTTATAAACTTAAAAAGAAAACTACGAGTAGCCAACCGAAAATTTTAAAAATTATTATTATGATCTCTTTTGAAGCAATAATAAATATGATTTTGTTAAAAAAACAAAGAAAAGAAAAAAATATATAATTTTTTCTCAGCCGTTATTCATCGGATCTACTGTCATTCTCTTCAATCACAATGATCGCTCTCACAATAGCCATTGATTGTCCCCTTTCTACTTCTACCTCTCATCTTACTTGTCAATTCATTCTGGAGCAGCGGTAGACCAGATCTGTTCCCAAAATACCAAACCTTCGCATCGACGGTTAGCGAGCAACGCTCAGCCACTCACGGCTGCAGCACTTCCTGTAGCGATGTCTTCATTACTCATTAACGACCAATGACAGGTGGCCCACAACAATGGCGTCACCCTGACCCCCCCCCTGCAATTAGGGTTTGGGAAATGGGTTGAACAGCAAAGAAGGAAGCAAATCAGTGAACGGCGCCCAAGAGCAACACTCCTCTCTCAGCCTGCCCTCTCTCTTTTTCTCTCTCTAGGGTTTTGGGTGAGAACTGCAAATGGGAAGGGATGAATGATGACAATCGTGAAAACGGAAATTTGCTTTTATTTTTCTTTTATTTTTGGAACATTAATATAACCCCTTAAAGGATGAGAACTTGACACCCCTTGATTTTGGGGGAAGGGTAGTTCAAGTCCCTTAGATGTATCACGTTTCTTCCCGCCAAAACCTCAACAAACAAGCCATAAAAAATGTTCTCTTTGATAGGGTAGTGACCATCTTGTTGCAAACTACTGAGTAAAAATGTTAGAACTTGAAGGATGAAGAGTTGATAACATTCCCTCCCAATGCAAATTCTTCAACAAACACCCCCCCCCCAAAAAAAAAAAAAAACCCCAACCCCAACCCAAAAGAAGGGAAAAATACCAGCCTACTCACAAAAACCATCCTCTTTGCTTCCCAACATCAACCTCAGTCAGTCATTGGAGCTTGGAAGGCAAAATGTCAACATATATGCCTTCTTTCTCTATTACTGATTGGAAATTGGTACTCTTAACACAAATATATATGGCTTATTAGCTCATTTACACAAAGAAGCAGACTCGCATGTGTGTGTGTGTGTGTGTGTGTGTGTGTGTGTGTGTGTGTGTAAAAGAGAGAGAGAGAGAGAGAGAGAGAGAGAGGTGGGGGGGTGGAGGAAATGAGACGGGCTGCCAAGTGTGGTCAAAGGACAACATGGAAAATGAAGACAACTTCTACTCTGGTTGCTGTGGGGGTCGTTCTGCCATCATCAACAATGGGGCTGCTGACAAAGACTTCATCCAAAAAAGGGCAGACGGCGAAGGCCCCCTCCACACAGCCTATAACGGCCGTCTCCGGCCCCTACAGCCCCCACATCTTTATCTGTCTTCATCAGGCTCACACCTAAGCCCAAGCAGTAGACCTTTAGTATGTGAAAGGCTAAGTAGAGGGGAGTCTACCGAGGCATTAGTCGGCACATTTGTCAAAACAGTCTTCATCAGCAACCCGATGTTGATGATGTCTTCAAATCGACTCCCACAATACCAACAGTAAAACCAGCTGTTGACCACTTTCAAGGTCAACTTATCCAACATCACTGCCAACTCAACTCATTTGCCTTGATTTTTCTCCCCCTCCATGTCTATTTATGCGTCTATGTGTGCTTATTTCTCCATGATTTTAGCAAGCCCTGAGTTACAATTATGCTTACCACCACCATTTTCAAACATGCACGGCAATTACACCATCTTGTCCGGGGTCATAATGAAGTAAAGAAAATTTTCCTCAATTAATTCCTATTTATTTTGTATTAGACATTCAACATTTTTAAGCTAGGGCACAACAAAAATAACCTCTGTGAAATTTAACAGCAAGATTGCTACAGTTAACAACCCCCCGCCCCCAGCCGGGGGGGGCTTCCTCCACAAACTCCACATGATGGTTTTGGTACCGCAATCACTGTTTATTAGTCCACACATCCTGCCCAAAAGCCAATGACATTCTATCACCACTATTGTCCTCCCCCCCCCCCCCAACCCGGGCAGGTGGCACTCAGGTAAAGTGAGATAAAGCATTAGAGGTCCTTCAAGTTAGGGCGTGGCCTAATGCAATTTCTATAACTAACTCCGCAAATGTAGTGGAAGAAAATTTGGTCCAGTTGACTCCACTAAAACAACGCCCCCACGTTTGTTAGCCAGTAGGCAGCATGACGATTCTCAATGTGTGCACTACCAAAACCTGCAGAATCCTATCACTACTTATCTATATAGGATAATGAAACATTCCCCTAAAAAAAGAAATAACTTTTTCCTTGGAAAAAGTTACTACCAGATAGCCACCTGATTTATGCCACTCCTGAATTTCCATTTTGCAACTTGCACATGTGCAAAGCTGCATGATTCATTCTTACAGTACTTGAAGGTGATCATCATGAATAAATGGTGAAGCATAGTTGTAACTTGTTTGAGCTATTCTCATTGGTTTTAGAGAAAGAATTGTCATGACTTATGAAACATAATCAACTATTCAAATATCCAAAAAAATGAATAAGTGAAAAGAGAATTTAATCAAGTTTAGATAACACAGAAGAAAACATAAAAGGCCTCCCACATTCAACAGTGCACTGCTTTAACAAACTTTTAAAAAATAAATAAACCTCATCTCTCTCTTATGCATAATTATACCTATATATCACATTATACAACTTGGTTTTGGGGGAAGTGATCAAAAAACATTCCATTAATCAATCCGGATACTGCCTAAATGTTCAATTTCCCAATGGGTGTTCAGCACACCACTCATTACCAACCCCATCTTCCCCCCCCCCCCAAAAAAAAACCTGCACTATTCAATGGAACTGCGAAAATATTTCACTAGACCCAGCTAAAACTCGTCGCAAAACTTCAAAATCGACAGCCTCAACAACTCCGAAACGAGTAAAATCAGGTCCAGAACCCATACGAGCACAAAAACTACCCAATCACAGCCAGTAAACAGAAAGCAGAGTCCTGTATGTACTGAATTTATCATCACAAGATGCCAACGTCAAAGTGTTCAAGTACTAACAATAGGGTTTTGCGAAGTAAGATAGAGTGGGAGGAATGTTCGGGGCGAGTATGGAGGAGAGAGACTCACCGACGGCGCCGCCAATAGCACCACCGACTGCAACGCCGGCGCCGACTCTAGCCAAGCAGCTATCTGATCTGGCCATCCCTTGTTTTGATTTTTCCCTTCTTCAATAGCGGCAAACAGTTTCTTCTCCGTTTGCTGCCCTTTCGCCGGAGTTGTGTATATATATATATATATATATATATATATATATATATATATATATATATTACATCTCGCTTCGGATTTTTTTTAGTTTTATTTTTTGGGGGGGAACCCTCGTGAGTGGTAACTTAGTAACTTGCAAGAAAACAATATGGTACAAGAAGTGTACGACAGTTTAATCTTTTTTTATATTTTATTTTAGGAGGTTAGAAATGGGATTTTGTCAAATCTCGCACAAAAAAAAAATTATTGTTACGAAAATATTATGAGTATGAAAATATTTATATCTTTGTTAATTTCACATAAATTCTTAGTCGATTTCCCTTTCTTCTTTTGTTTTCTCTTTAGAGAATTTTGAACTTTTTTCTACTTCTTAAGGGTCACTCCAATCTTGTAACACTTATTTATTATGTTTGTTAGTGCTTTTCTGTTGGATAAACTCTCTCTGTTTAGTTTTGAGAGTCCCTTCTTTTTAGAGTGAATCCATCAATCCGATTGCAAGTTGTTTTGGTTTCCTAAGATCCAATGGTTAATTGCTTGTAATATGTGTCTTTGATGGGTATCGATTCTTTCAGTAGATAACAATCAAATTTTCTCGCCAAAGTTGCACAAGTTTTGGGGATCTCTTTGCTAAAGATTGCATCATAAAATAACAATTAACTAGAAGAGAAGTTTTCAGAAGTACATCAATTACTTTTCCAAAGTGAATAAATGATTTTGTTATTTTAATTAGTGATGTATTCGTTTGGATATGAAATTTATTATAGATGCCCCTTGTTTTTAATTAATGAATTTATTCTTTATGTTACACATACGCTCTTTCATTTTGGTCGACTCCTGCATTTGTAAAACAATTTGCATCCTTGTTGGCCTTTTTATAGTAATGGATAATCTTCATTTCCCAAACCTCCATCCTCATTAAAACCACACATTATTTAGCTATATATCCATGAAATTATGTAAAGGCATTCGGATTTGATAGTTTCTTGAGTGTCGCTTCAAGATCCATTCATATACAGAGCCTATACAACCTTTTTCCCAGCAAGATATGACCCTTTTAGTAGAGCTACCAACTCAATCTCAACTAATAAACGATAACAAATGCTAGCTTAAAAATCCAAAACTTATTCCCCTCTTGAATTCTGAGGGCTCATCCACCTCTTGTCAATCGAGGATTTCTTCTTGATGTATCACCTCAATTACGTTGAATCCACCCATAATGGGGAGCAATGCATTTAGTAAACGATTTTATAATTGATTTGTTCAATAAAATAGGTAAGTTAGGGTTTTTTTTTTTGGGGGGGCAATCCAAAGAATACTTCATTCATTGAGCACATCTCGTAATATCCTCAATTAACACATCAGTAACCCAAATTGACGCGTTACCTTTCCAAAATCGAAATTCATTACAAGTTAAACTCCATTTTGCTAGACGATGTGCTTCATCATGACCTGAACGCCGAGCCCAGACCAGCATCTTCATCCTGTTATCGCTGACCTGACTCATTATGTCTTCCAACTGAAACAAAAAGGAGTCTTGGCCCAGCTCACTCGTATTCAGCGCTCGAACCATACTCTGCTAGAACAAGCGCAGCCCACCAAAACCCTCCATTCTCATCCCTAGCTATACATCCTTAGATAGGGTCGAGTGGTCGTTTTTGGAGCTTATAATGCATGAAATGGGGTTCCCGGAGGCATGGTACGGCTGGTGATGAACTGTTTATCCACTGTGACCTTTTCTTTTTTTATTAATGGGAAAACCGTGGGAATGATTTCTCTGAGTCGGGGATTGAGGCAAGGAGACCCTTTGTCTCTGTATCTCTTTCTTTTGGTTTCTGAGGGGTTATCCTCGTATTTTAGAAGGGCTTGTGCTAATCGTCTTGTACATAGAGTGCGAGTATGTCGATATGCCCCGAAAGTATCTCATCTCTTATTCGTGGACGATAACCTGCTGTTTATGAGGGCGAGCGGGATGGAGGCCCGGGCTATTCGCGGCCTGATGCATGAGTTTCGAAGCTCCATCTGGACAGCATATCAGCCTGGAGAAATCTGAGGTGTTCTTTAGTGCAAACATCATTGGGGAGAACAAGGTGGGAATCCTCCGAGCCTTGAATATGCGAGAGATGTGTGAACAAAAAAAATATATAGGTCTCCCTATGTGCATAGGCAAGTCCAAGAAAGTCATTTTTGAACTAATCAAACAGAGAATATGGAATAGAGCCAATGGATGGAAAGAATAATTATTATCACAAGCAGGCAGGGAGGTTCTGATTAAATATGTGCTTCAAGTCGTCATGTCCTTTTGCCATGAGTGTCTTTAAACTTCCATCCTCTTTCTGTGATGATGTCCGTGGAATAGTGAGCAAGTTTTGGTGGAGTGGAGATATAGAGAGGAGAGGTATTCACTTGGGGGGGAGGGGGGGACAAGCTGTGTCTCTCAAGGGCTTAGGGCGAATTAGGTTTCCGAGAACTTGAGGCCTTCAGTCTGGCCATGTTAGCTCGTCACATACGGAGGTTGCTGAACAATCAGGATACATTGGTTGTTAGGCTGTTAAAGGCGTGATATTTTCCACGTCATGACATCCTCACAACAAGAATTGGATATGATCTGAATTTTGCTTGGTAGAGTCTGTTAGCCGGGCAGGATCTTCTAGTAAAGGGGATTAGATGGAGAATTGGTAGTGGAAAGAGTGAAGATATGGCAAGATAGATGGTTGCCTACTGCGGGTCTTCAATTCATAAAGTGTGCACCGGAAGGTGAAGGATAGATTAGGACTAACCTGGATGCGGAAGAATACTATTGGTAATAGTCCACAATAATAAGAATACCAGAATACCAAGCGGCTACTAGAGTCACTTTAGAGATGTCCACGTCCTAAACCCGAGAACGCAATAGATGGCGTTCTAGCCGTGAGAGAGAAAGCGAGAGAATATGTGAGGGAATGGATCTCATGTTTTTCTTTCTTTTGTGTGTGTTCTGACTGACCCCCTAAACCCTGTTTATATAGGTTGGGGTACAGTCAAGGTAGTTGCCCTAGACAACTTGCGTGGCCGTCGGGCCTAACTCACAAGGCCCGGCCAACAGCTCCCACTCGGCCACGCAGGCCGCTAAACACTTATTCTCTATGCACCACAACTTTCTCACGCTTCATACCAGGAATAGGACGTGCGACCATAAATAACCAGTAGTGTTATATTACATTACCATCCAACTAACATAACACTCTCACAAAATGCAATACCCCAAAAATATCCCAAGACATCACCAGTGGCATCTCTAATCCCTTATGCCTGATATATCATATGATTATGTTCTCAACATAATCGCTCGGGCTGATATGGTGATGGTGGATAGATTTTTCCTTAAACACTCATGAAATCTCATCTTAGCTTAATTGCTTTCCTAACGTGTTCTCGCTGAACCGTATACATCGTGGTTCTTGAGAATCACATTAAAGTAGCATCATTAAGCTTCGACTTAATATCATAGCTTTAAGTCAAAGGGTTATCGTCCATAGGTCACACAGTGACAAGTGATAGGGAATTCAATTGTCACCCCACATATGGGTCGTCTTATGAGCACACATAGTATGAGATGTGTGTCACGGCATAGCTCCCACTTAGCTGGGTTCGTCACTCTTTATGCTATGCGAATCGTCAGTCTAGATTTTCACCCAAAAATCTAACCTGAGCCACTAGATCAACATACTGAATGTTGGTCTTGACACTCATGATTCAGCTTTTAAGGCTTGAATATGAAAACTTATTTCATACTCGACTCCCTTGAGTCTCATCTTAGTCTTACTATGGTGACTATATTCATTCCACTCACACACTTCCAGTGTGAATAATCAATATTGCACACCTAGTGCTAATATGATCACGTCTCATCCTGCCCGCTACTGAAGCGTCAGGGCGATTGCCTGTGTGACTAAGTCAATCAGAAGCCTGTGACTTTTCAACATGTCTAACAGATAAATCATAAAGCATTTAGAAAATAAAGAATACTTAATCTTTATTTCATAAATGCCTATTACATGAAGAACGTATCTGTCATACATAACAAGATTTCTATCCAAAAAACTAAACTCTGCGAAGTCCTAGACTCAATGAATGTGCTTTGAAAGCATCTCTAAGAATCGGATTAGTCAATGGGTCGGCAATCATCTGTCATACATAACAAGATTTCTATCCAAAAAACTAACCTCCTTTGTCTTTACGGCGTCTCGCACGAAGTGATAACGCCTCTTGATGTGCTTGGTTTTCCGATGAAATTTCGGATCCTTGGCGAACTGGATGGCAGCTGTGTTGTCACATAACATCTCTACAAGATCATCAGCTCTCGGAGTGAGGTTGAGGTCCTGGAGGAAGCTCCTAAGCCACATTGCCTCCTGCGTGGCTAGGCTGCATGCGACATATTCTGCCTCCATGGTTGACAGAGCTATGCAGTTTTGTTTCTTACTGCACCATGATATGGCTCCCCCACTCAGGGTGAACACACATCTTGAGGTTGACCTGGACTCATCCGGGTCACCGCCCCAATCGGTATCTGAGTATCCTCTCAACTTAAGGTCCCCGCCCTGATAGCATAGGACCAAGTCGGTTGTACCACGAAGGTAACGCATGATTCTCTTAACTGCTTGCCAATGAGCTTGTCCTGGATTGCTTTGGTAACGACTCACCAGACCAACCGCAAAGCAAATGTCCGGTCGTGTACATAACATGGCGTACATTAAGCTTCCTACAGCACTAGCGTAGGGGACATTGCTCATGGCTTCCTTTTCTTTGTCTGTTTTTGGGCATTGATCGAGGCTCAAGGTTAAACCCTTCTCAATTGGAGTGTCTACGGGTTTGGAATAATGCATACGGAACCGTTCTAAGACTTTCTTGATATATGCCTCTTGGCTCATGCCTAAAAGTTTCTTAGGGCGATTCCTTATTATTTCCACGCCTAGGACATACCTGGCTTCACCCATATCCTTCATCTCAAAGATAGAGGATAGCCACCTCTTAGTAGCTTCGATCATCTCCAAATTATTCCCAGCCAGTGATATGTCGTCAACGTATAGAGTAAGAAACATGATCCCTCCGGTTGATCTTTTGACATACACACAGTGGTCCTCCGAAACCATGGTTAAGCCAAACGAAGTTATGGCTTCATGGAATCTTAGGTACCAAGACCTGGAAGACTGCTTAAGACCATATATGGACCTTTTAAGACGACATACTTTGTCCTCTTGTTCCTTTGATACAAAACCAACGGGTTGGTCCATATAGATTTCTTCCTCAAGGCTGCCATTGAGGAAAGCAGTCTTTACGTCCATTTGAAATAACTCTAAGTCCAAATGGGCAACCATGGCCAGGAGTAGGCGAATAGAGGCAAATCTCACCACAGGAGAAAATGTCTCTTCATAGTCTACACCCTCAATTTGTGTAAACCCTTTCGCCACTAAACGGGCTTTGAACTTGTCGATCGATCCATCTGCCCGACGTTTTATCTTGAAAACCCACTTGTTTTCAATAGACTTACGCTGGGGTGGAAGATCAACAAGTTCCCAAACCTTATTTCTTGCCATCGAGTCCATTTCATCCTTCATGGCATTCATCCACTCTTTGTGGCTTGGTGAGTCAAGTGCTTCTTGGTAAGAGGTAGGCTCCTCGACTTCCAAGGGAGTGCATAGGAATATTTCCTCTTCGATTTGAAAATATCGTCGAGAAATTCTTCCACGCTCACTCCTTCGGAGCCTGGGGCCTTCATTGTTCGCTTGCCTGGGTAAGGTATCACTCCCCCTTTCTCTAAGGGGTGTGGGACCTTGAACATGTGAAGAGTTGCTCCCACGCCCCTTTGTGGGGTCTCGAACATGTGGGCTAAATGCATGTTCGAAAACTGGAGATTGAGGACGGACCTCCCTCACAGAGTCACTTTCCTCATGTACAGGAGATTGAGAACGATTCTCATTTTTCTGGGAGGCAAGTTTCCCCCATTTCCTTTGGATGGGGAAGGCAGTATACCATCTTCGATGACTTGGTTAGAATCCAAATTCTCCCCCTCACCGAACGATGGTGGGATGTTTTGCTGTAACTCAAACAGTTCGACATCCTTCTTGACTTCATCGATGGTCGGGAACTCATCCTCAAGAAAATCGACATTGCGGGAGTCTATTTCTGTCATGCCACCATTTGGGTGTTCTCCGTACATCACATATCCTTTTGATTGTGCAGGGTACCGAATGAACACCATTTTGGTGGTTCTTGGACCAAGTTTTCCATGTTTATGGGTTGGGTTATGCACATAGCCAGCCGATCCCCATGGGCGCAAATGATCCAATGATGGCTTTTTACCAAACCATAACTCATATGGTGTGGCAGGTATACTCTTGCTTGGCACACGATTGAGTATGTAGGTTGCCGTAAATAGCGCATCCCCCCAAAAACTGATTGGGAGGCTAGCATGTGCCATCATTGACCTGACCATGTCAAGCAATGTACGATTCCTACGCTCCGCAACACCATTCTGTTGTGGGGTGCGAGGAATCGTTAGCTGTCTTCGTATAACTTTTTCCTCATAGAACTCCTTGAACATATCAGAGAGGTATTCACGACCTCGATCAGTTCGAAGGATCTTAACCCTACGTTCCAATTGAGTCTCTACTTCTGCTACGAAGCGTTTGAATACATCAAGTGCCTCGCAGCGATGAGATAATAGGTACACATACCCATATCGTGAATAATCGTCTATGAGCGTAATGAAATAGATAGCCCCATGTTGGGCTTTGACATTCATAGGTCCGCATATGTCTGAGTGGATTAACTCTAAGGGACTAGATGCTCTTGTGGCCTTACCGAAAGGCTTTATTGTTGCCTTTCCAGCTAAACATGACTCACACCTAGGTAACTTAACCCTAGTGAGTCGGTCTAGAAGACCTTCTTTAGCTAGTCTGTTTATCCTATCTTAGCCCACATGGCCAAGTCTAACATGCCACTTAATAGATTCAGAATTAGAGTCAAAATAAGGAACATAAGCAGAGGATATATTATTATAGTTATCATCCAAATCTAAAACAATGAAATCTCCTTTCAATGTAGCTTGGCCAAACAAATTACCATTGTAGAACAAATCTAAACCGTCTGGACGAAAACCAAAAGTGAAACCTAATCTTACTAAAGAAACATAAGAAACTAAGGAACATCGCACCCCAGGTGCATAGAGGGCGTCATGAAGGAGCAGCTTGTTTCCTCCACGGAGTCTGAGCTGGTATGTTCCTACTCCAAGAACATCTTCTTCGCTGCCGTTCCCCAGTACGACAGTTCGTGAACCCACCGGTAACGATGGAACTCCACGAATCATGCTCTATCCTGAACTATGTGCTTGGTTGCCCCCGTGTCTACAATCCATTGAGGAAGAGAGTTAGCAACGAATGCATGGGAACAAACATATAATTCAGGAGCCTTAGTGGAAGTAGGTACCTTGGTTGGCTCAGGACAATCCCGAGCAAAATGGCCCTTCTTCCTACAGTTATAGCACTTCACACGTGCTATATCCTTAGCTCTGTTTCACTTAGCTTTATGCTTCTTGGCAGTACCAGCATTGGAACGAGAGTTCTGAGGAGGACGGGGGCCTTTCTTAGGTTTCTTACCACGGTAAGATTTCTTGCCCTTGGGCCCTGTTCCTTTGGCAACGAATGCCACACTAGGAGGTGCATATAGCTTTAAGTGTTCTTCCTCCATCTCGAGGTGTTTGGAGATTGCCTCGAAGGTGTTGATGTGCTCACTGTGTGCCATGAACACTTTAAAACTCTTCCAATGTTCATTGTCATTAAGAAGAGCTCTGATCACGTTCAGGACCTGTTCCTGCTCAGAAACCTCTTGCCCTGCAGCCTTAAGATCTCGAACTATAGCACTCATGGTTCGAAGGTGTTTAGAGGTACTACGACTAGAGTCAATAGTATATTGCATCCATTTCAACTGCAAGGTACGTAACCTTGTAGCAGATGTCTGCCCGAACCTGATCTTAAGCTGCATCCACATGTCCTTAGCAGTGTGGAAGCGTTCAAACTCTCCCAGAAGATCGTCCCGCATGCAAGACAACATAGTATAGCGAGCAGAACGATCACGTTTGAACCATGCTTGGTATGTTTTTATGTTTTCTTTGTACTGCTCAGTTGCAGTAATATCTCTACCTTGTTCATCTTTTTCAGCAAGAGGGGCCATAGAAGAGGTTAAGAGGTCCAGCATATCATCATTCCTTAGATAAAACTGGACTTTCAGATACCAAATATCATAGTTCGAACCATCCAGTTTGTCATCAGATTGCATGCAACCTATCATGTTTCTAGCTGCCCTATCTGAAAGTATATGCTATCCGTTAGACATATTTTTTAATAATTAAATTACCTAGAAAGCCCCATCGTTTACAATATACGTTTGAAAATTTCGCTAAGCTCATAATCATCACGTATATCTTGCGAATTTTGGAGCTTCCTTAATTTAATTATTAATCTCATAGAATTTCCTTAAAGGGTTTTTGTTAAACTAATTAACAATTTAATTCAATGAATATCACGAAGATATTCACATGTGTATATTTTTGTCTAAATATATATATAACACAAAGTTATATAATCACCCTCAAAAAAAATCATACCATAAATGATAATATGAGGATAGGGGGCCAAAAAATAAATATAACTTACAACCAAAACAGTAACCATTTTCAACATATAAAACAAATTTATATGAACACGAGAGCAAATATTCAATAACCCAAAGAATAGAACCTCATCTGTTCGGCCCGAAATATTTTTCTTTTGATGTCCTTTGGGTCAGGTAATTTGGGCAAAAATAAAGGTGCCAAAAGCAAATCAGTCCAAAACAATAAAATGGGCCTCAAGTGTCCGAGAGGGAGAGCCCACAAGGGCCGGTTTTTTTTTTTTTGTTGTTGTATTGTTATTATTAGGTGGGGCGTTACAGCTCCACCCCCCTCCAAAGCCCCTTAAACCGAGTCCCTCTCTCTCTCTTTCTCGGTGTTCCTTTGCCTGGACTTTCTCCATTTCGCTACCCCTCTCTGTTTCTTTGTTTCTGGGATGCTCTCGACGCCATGACAGGGAGCGCGAAGCTTCTGTGCTGGCCGTCGTGACCACGGCAGCTACCACCGCCGTTGTCAATTGTTCCAAAATTTAAAAAAAAATACCCAGATGATGTATCAAGCCACCACCGTCCCCGTTGAGCCTCGATCTACGCTAAACCGGCGAGAACTAAGGTTACTGCGCTGTAGATCGGCCTAATCTGAGCATGAGGAAGACGCTTACGCGCCAAACGCGCCACTTAGGCGGTGGCGCGTGGTCTCACACGCCTCCTGAATCGGTGTTTTTCGGCTCCTTTTTCTCAAGGTTGCGTAGATCGGTGATGGGGAGGGGCTCTGGGAGGAAGAAGATCGTGAAACGACCTTCGTCGGCGGCGCGTGACGGTCACGCACCACCCCTCCACGGTGTTTGCCTAATGGGTATCGTTTCCTTTCTTCTACCCCGCCCCCTGCCCCTTTCCTTTTTTTTTTTTAGTTGGGTAATTCGGTGGCGATCAGCGATGGCTATCGAGTCCTGGCGGAGTTTGCCGCCACCGCCGCCTGAAAGGGATCGATAGTGACTGGCTGGTAGACCACCAAGGTCAATACCGCCACCTTTCTAGGGTTAGGGTTTTCGGGGTAGAGGGGGGGTTAGGGTTTCGGGTCTCACCAAACAACCACCTGCTAATTGCACCTAGAATCATGATTTTGGACACAGAATAGTCAACTAATTGCCGTTAGTTTAGGCAGAATCATGTTCATGGCCAAATAATTAACCTTTAGCCAATTCTTGACACTGAATTTACAGGAACATGCTTAAAAAAAAAAAAACTATTTTAGTTATCAAAATCACAGAAGCATGAATTTCTGTCCAATATTCCAGATGCATAATCTTGAGCAATTTACAATGGACATGTAATCAAAATTGGGTTCGGGGCATAAAGGCAGGACATTCATGAATCTGAATTCTTGATTGTGGGTAGCAGACACATAGACATGCTATTAACTTGCATAATTACAGAAATTAGGCAATTAATCATATAAAGGAGCATGCTTTAACAAATCCGATTATATGTACATACACAAAAATTTCATCTTTTGGCCACAGTAATGATATAAGCATGCTAGCATAATATCTGGGTTGCATAATTTAAGCAATCGAACAAAGAAGCATGCTTTTTATCGAATAATATTTCAATTGGGACTATTCCGAACAGTTTTGGCTCTGATACCACTGTAGGATAGATTAGGACTAACCTGGATGCGGAAGAATACTGTTGGTAATAGTCCACAATAATAAGAATACCAGAATACCAAGCGGCTACTAGAGTCACTTTAGAGATGTCCACGTCCTAAACCCGAGAACGTAATAGATGGCGTTCTAGCCGTGAGAGAGAAAGCGAGAGAATATGTGAGGGAATAGATCTCGTGTTTTTCTTTCTTTTGTGTGTGTTCTGACTGACCCCCTAAACCCTGTTTATATAGGTTGGGGTACAGTCAAGGTAGTTGCCCTAGACAACTTGCGTGGCCGTCGGGCCTAACTCACAAGGCCCGGCCAACAGAAGGGAATTAGAGGAATGGATGGTTAAGAAGTTGATGTCCGATCATGGGGAGGAGTGGAATGGTGATCTCATTAGGGAGCTCTTTGATGGGGAGATTGTGGAGAGGACTACCTCATAGACATCAGCCCACGAAAACCAGCAGACAAGGCCAGATGGTTGCATACTAAAAATGGAATCTACATGGTGAGGTCAGGCTATCATTTGCGGGGGTAGGTTTGGTGGCTTCTTCCTCATCATCCTTCTCGACTGGGGAAAACTTGTTGAAAATGCTGAGGCATCTCTAGGTACATTCTCGGGTTTAAAATTTTATGTGGAGATTTTGTTGTAATATCCTCCCTGCAATGTATAAACTGGGATTGAAAAATGTGGTGAGTAACGTCCAATGCATTATTTGTGGGGCTAGGATGGAAACTATTAGTCATGTTTTTGAAGATTGTCCTAGGGTGGGGAAGGAGTGTGGGAATGTTTAGGGATTGGGAACATTTTTTGAAGTTGGATCGAGGAGCATACCCAAAGAGCGGTTTGGGAATGTGTTGACATCGTTGGAGCGAAGCGTTGGAAAGTTGTGTGCCTATGGTCTTTGGAGTATTTGGTGGGTTCGGAATGACTACGTTTTATTCATAATAATTAGGGACGCAAAAGAAGGGCAGTGTACAGGCAGGGAGTATTGGTTGGAGGGGTGCTGTGGGGTTGGTTAAGGTGAATTGGACGTGGGCCATGTGGCTGTGGATGCGGAAGGAGGACGGGCAACCTACGTTATTAAACCACACGAAAATTGTTTATTCGGCAAAAAAACAATACTCTCCAAGTTAAACAACTAAACAAAATTTGGTAAATAAAATGTAATATCTGCTAAACAAACAATTGCTAAACAAAACACATCTACCACAAAACAAAGCATTGACAAAAACCATGAAAGATAAGAATTAAAGTACATATAAACATGAAGTTTGGTTGGTTATAATGCATAGATGTGTAATGCAATCAACATGTGTAATGTAATGCAAATGGAGCACAATGCAATTATGATTGCATTGCCATATTTGGTTGACTCTATGCTAGTAACATATTATAATGCAATCACCATTTCCATTACCGTGTTTCGTTTATTAATCAACACTGCAAAACATGATATAAGGAGGATTAAAAGAGGTCTCAAAACTACACCTCACAACAGAAATAGAAACATCAAAAAATTCCATAGGCCATAGGAAGCTCTAGCATCCAGATGTCCATAACTAATATGACAGTATTTTACCACCAAAAAAAGGAGAAAAGGGAAAAAACTATCTGGTTCGCAATTTATTAATCTAATGGCGTGCTACACAATTTTCTAACTATGCCTAGGATAAATGAGGATCTTCAAGCTTCTAAAAATGTAGCTCAAATGGTGACCAAGTTTATACATCATTCACTCAGATCTTATCCTTCCCACCATCAATGCTGGCCTAGGGCTATAAATTCCTTGTGTGACTTGTCATCTAATCCAATGAAATAAAAGGCAATAAACTTAAGCCATATCCAAAGTAAAATGTTACAACCATAGTAGACAACAAATGCACACGCAATACAGTTTATTTGAGTCTAACAAATACCCCTAGAGAAAAATTGCTAACTTACGAAGTCTAAATATCTTCACTGAGAAGAGCTTGCATTTACTCTTTCTTTTCAACATCAACGATACTGGAAAAAAACATCTACAGTTTTAAGCTTAGATGCAATTTTTCTTATTGTTCAAGCGTATCCACTGTCGTCAACCCTGACTTATTCAATTCTTCATTTGGAACGTTTCTCACTAAGCTCTACATCCAATTAAGCGAAGAGCTCGATTGATCTCACTAGTCGCAGCTTAATCTCTTTACAAAGAACAGATGCTCCTTTAACTAAGTTCTTAGTGGCTCTAGCTCTTTTCTTAAGCTCCCAAACTGCCGGGAACACTTGTTTAATTCAACAGCTCAAACATACCATTGAGTGAGCAAGGATTCAGGTGTGTTCTTAGTGGCTCTAGTGCTTTCACTTTGGGTGTCTCCTCTGATTACTTTCGCCGTTGTATATACAAATTATGTAGTCTTCGCTACACAATTTGGATATACAAATTATATAGTCTTTCAACCCAAAAAAAAAAAAAAAGTTATACAGCCTTCGAATCCTTTTTTAATTGTTGTGCTACTGTAGTATCCCACTAATCTCATACTCACGTCTTCTCCTATTTTTAAAGAATCAATATCTCATTCTTTAGTTTGTTTCTTTAAAAGATTGCAAGTTATATGAGAAGGAGGACGAACAAGATTACATGAAAAAACTTGTGAGCACAATCAAAAAAATAAAACCCTGTAATTATTTGGTTGTACATCCTGCATCCACCACAAAAGAAGTAGGGAGAGATTAAAAGTAAAGAACTACTCCTTAAATAATTAGAAGAAGGGAAGGATACCAAGGATTATGCTTATTCTACTAACAATAGTATTATGGACACAGCACATTCTTGATTGAAAATATTATACCTTGTAGAAGGATATTGAAACTCATTTAAAATATGATGTGAACATAGGGTAGAGAAATCAAGCATAAAAATAATTTGCTAGAATTTTGAAGAAGAAAATATATTAAGAAAAGGGGTGAAGGAGGCAATCATAATAGCAATTACATATTCTTTATCATAAGAATCAAAATCTACAATATATTACCCACAATATTAACCTCAATAAGATTAGAACACAAATTATAATAATGTAGTTGTGATTTAAAAGATTAGAAAAATAAAGCAAACAAAACTACATATATGCAAAATGTATTTGATAAGAAACGAAAAGATGTTGATTCAGTCATAAACATAAAATATCGTTTTAAACATTTTTAATTGAATGAAAAAAAAAAAGATGTTGATTTATAGATAGTAATCTGACTAATAAAATCAAGTATGAATACTCTAATTTGGCATAGGATGTGCTATTCTCAAAATACTGATCTCATATCAAGGTAGATAAATTTCACACTAGTTTTCACAAAACTTACGATAAAAATTAATATATGAGACTCTTCTTTTGCAAACCTAAAAGCCTTTAGCTCCAGTCAAGTGCATATCCTCACGTAAAAATATTTAAACCGTATATTTGTGAATATAAATAGAGAGAATAATGTACATGTTATAATATACCTTGTTGGCAAAAACAGGTAAAACAAACAAACAAAAATATTAAAGAATGACAATTATTAAATTAAAGATAAAAAATCCAAATAGTAGGAATGATAATCTGGAAGGGGTGCCAAGATGATAAGCTCCATTACATTTTAATACATCTTTGGAAACAAATTTAACAAAGTATCAAGGTCGAAGCCTCTTGTCCATTTGATTAGAAGTTCTACAAGCTTTGTATCCCAAGGAATGAAACTTGGGTATAGAGCTGGTGATCAGAAAGAGTGAGAGATTAATTTTGTGAAGGAAGTAGATGCATGGAATATATATATACACACACACACACACACACACACACATATATATATATATATATACATATATATACATATATACATATACACATATATATACATATACACATAAATATACATATATATATATATATATATATCATATATATATCACATATCACATATAATACACACACACACACACACACACACACACACACACACACACACACACACACACACACACATATATATATATATATATATATATATATATATATATATATATATAGACACACACCCCTTGAATGAGGAAAGATGAATAACTGAATGATAGCAAGAAATAAAGTTCGAGATAGAGCATATGGGGAGGTGGTTATTGAGGATGGAGAGGGTGACGTGAGAAAGTAGGAAAATGGGGGGATATCCATTAGTGAAATTTTATGAATTTTAAAATTTAAAATTAAATTAACTTGTAACTGTTTGGAGTATTTTCGCAGAATTAATGAGAAGTTTAGATTGAGGGAGGGAAACATTCTTAAACCCTCATTTATTTTTACACTTATAATGTAGAGAATAGTCATCCCAACCCCGCATTTAATAATGCGTCTAGAAGGGGAAAAGTACTTGTTTATAGATTAATTACTTAAGTTTTGCGACAGCTGTTATTGGCTTCCTTCTTTGATTAGAATAATACATCCATGCCACAATGGATTACATTATATGATATATATATATATATATATATATATATATATATATATATATATATATATATATATATATATATATATATCTATTTATATAGGAAAAATCACTGCCAGGTACTTCACTTTGTGTGGAAATCATAATTAGGGGACCATGTTATTAGAATATATTTAAAAGTACACAACATTCTGTGGAAACTATTTTAAGGGGACCATTCACTATTTTCATTTTCTTTTAAACCCTTAAACTTTTCATATTTGCAAATTTACTCTCAATCCTTAAAAACTTACTTTCGAGAAATTGAAATTTGTGTTTGTGGTTTTTTGCTCACTAATAGATCTTAACATTCTCTTTCATCTGGTATTAGGGCCACGTGCACAAAAATAATTACGATTATTAAGTTAATTAAATTAAGCTAATTAACTGTGATTAGCTAAGATTAATGCTTGAACCATCATCTGCTTGCCCTGGTCCTAATTATTCACATATTGTTCACTTACCAGAAGGTAATATCTCATTATCACCTCAACTAAACTATTTCACTGATATAATTTTAGAATTAAAGGCTGAACTAGCTAAAATTAAGAATGAATTAAGAGATCTTAAGAATCAGTTAACTGTTGTGCATCTTTCTCTTATTAACGAAGTTAGACATAGTGAAAAAGCTAGTCCTAGAATTGGCACTCCTTTTCTGCATAAATATCCCTTTCAAAATCCAAAAAATAAGATTTTATTTCCTTTACAAGAGATAAAAATCCAAAAAGAAATAGGAGAACAATCTGGAAAGAAATCTATTGAAAAGAAAGAAAAAGAAGATGGAGTATAAGCAACACTCACTTGAAGAACTACAAAAAATGTTTGACAAAGAACAAAATCCCGAAGAACTAAGCAAAATCATGAGCGTTATTAGTGATAAATATGATGTTTTATCTGATGATAATGAAGAGACTAATAATGTCCAACTAGAAGAAGAAATATATCAGCAAATAAATCTTATTAAACTCGATGATCTTAATGCATTACCATTAGAAGAAATTAAACGAAAAACAGATAAAAAATATGGTAAAATGATTGCGGAAAATGAGATTAACGAAATAGGAGAGGAAATTGGCTTAGATGAAACAGAGACCATTCTTGTTAATAATGTTGTTCCTAAACCTGAAGAATTTAATGAACCCTCCAGAAAAAACACTCATTTCTTAAGACCTAGGTATGTTTCTGCAGGACGAACAAGCAATTTTTCTTTCGAGTTTGTCCCGAGAAAAACTACGACCTATGAAGAGATTGGCCTTACCCCAATTAGTCAAACTGGTTATATCTTAAACATCGATGGAACTCGTAATAGAGAAGAAATATTTGAGCACTGGAAAAGAAGAATGAAGAGTGTCCTAAATCTTAATCCTACATGAACTGCGGCCAATTTTCTTAATTATATCGAGCATAGTTTCTCCGAGACTGTAGCTGACTGGTATGATTCCTTAAGTGAAGATGGTAAAAATACATTAAGAGCGATGGAAATACCAGCTGCTATGTTTAGAAGTCTGTGCAAAGAAATTAAAATTGAATTCATCGGAGCTAAAATAGATTCTGAAGAAAAAGTACAAGAATGGCAAAGAAAAATTAACAACATAGAACTCTGGAATATGAGATACCTAGAAAATTATATTGAAGAATTCAGCCAATATTATTACAAAATTGGGCATAATGAAACTAATCTTGGCATGTTCTATGACAAATTGCCATATCCTATAAATTCTATAATAAATGAAAAATACATGGCATGGTTTGAACGAACAGATATTGTTGATACCCTTGGTTCGAGAATTTCTTATTTGCGAAAATGGGTCACTAAACAATGTCTCGATCTACAGAAGCAAAAGAAGATTAAGAAGCAGTTCTTGACTTGTTGGGATTCACCTCTCTAATGGAAAAAAGAATCTGAGAAAAGAAGAAAAAAAAACTTCTATAAGAAAAGGAGTTTTAACAAGCAGAGAGGCGAAAAATATAGAAGAAAATATTACAACAAACCAAGTCCTAAAAAACGTAGGTTTTTTAGAAAAGCTGTTTATTGCCCGGCAGGGAAAAATAACTGTAAGTGTTGGGCACATGGAGAAGTAGGGCATTATGCTAACGAATGCAAAAACAAAAAGAATAATAAACTTACAGAAACTTTGGGAAGCCTAGATTATGTTGAACTTAGTGAAGATGAGGCATTAGACCTAGCCCTAGGCAACAACAAAGGAATTGTTGAAATTATAAAGGACAATAAATATAAAGAAAGTGATTACGAAGAAACTAGTCATATGACGGAAACTAGCTCGGTTAGCCTTGGTGATGTCCAAGGAGAAGAATTTGTGGCAGACAATGATCATGAAGAAGTTAAAGGAGATTGGGTTGTTCCCATAATCCAAAAGAACATGATCTATAAAAAATCTATTTTTCAATTAAAAAGCAAATATGTATGTGAAATGATGGAAGGAGATCTTGAAATAAAGGATTGTGAGTACGATGTTGGAGAAGTTAATCTTATTAATTGGGAAAATATCCTTAAGCATAACAAAGATAGAAAGTACAGGTACATCCATGTTGGAAGCGTCCAAGTTCAAATCACTCCATTACAATATTATGGTAAAGATATTGATCTTTACGCTTTACTCTGTGATATTAAGCATATCAAATTTAATAATCAGATAATCACAGAGATAAAAACTAATTTATGCAATGGGTCAGTAGATTTCAACTGCCGACCTAGATATTATGTAAGTTTAAAAGATAAATTTGCTAAAAACTTCCTATCCCTTAAGATAAAAACAGTTGGGATGGATATGAAAAGAAGAGGATATCCTTTAAGGATATTTTGGAAAATTATCTATAAGTTAGATAATACAATAGATCCTAACACTAAGGTAACAATGATAGAAGTAGAGAAATTTGAAAGTCCTACCCCCATGCAAAAGATCCAGAGAATCAAGTCCAATCCACAGGAAATAAAAATATATCATTCTTGGATATCTAGCTTTGCCAATCCTACCAAAATCAATAAGAAAAATATAATAAAAATTGATGAGGAAGGCAAAATCACCATTAAACCCCAATTATTAAGAAGTATGAGCACAAGGTCAGATTGGAAAGAAAGATCTTCATCCGCTAAAGAAGAACTTAAAGAAGATGATACAATGAGTATAGCCAGTGAAATGAGTAGAATGAGTTTTGAAGCGGTAAGACCAAGCCTAGATCGATTAACAAGTCTAGATAGGAAGATCATTGGATACAAAACAAGAACTCTTAGCGAACCTATTTATGAGGATGAATTAGTCAAAAATATGACTATGGAAATATCCTACGAAGCTACTAATACTAACCCTAATAGCATATACATACCGGTAAAAGTATATTTAGAGGGATATAATAAATATGAGCTGTGCGCTTACATAGATAGTGGATGTTCGGTATGTTTTGAAAAACGAACACTATTTCCTGAGTTTATGTGGAAAAATGCTAAAAATCCATTACAAGTAAGGATAGCTGATAATACTGTTATAAGCTATGAAGAAGCCATAGAAGGATTATCCATAGAATTAGGAGGAGTCCAATGCATTATACCAGTTTTATAGGCTACTGATCAACCCTCTCATGATATGATTATTGGAAATAATTTTCAAAGATTATATTCTCCATACACCCAGACTATAAACCAAATAATCTTTACGATTAATGGTCACTCAGTCCCTATTGAAAAATTAAGTAAAGCTTACACTCATCAGAAAATTGAATTTACACGCAGTCAGCGTGGTGAGAAGGTAATGCCTGCACAACGTAAAGTAGCACTAACAATCTCATTACTCGAGTTATCTGTTAAAGAACAGATTGTTGAACAACAAGAAAAATTATGCAAAGAACTCTACTTTGATAATCCTCTAAAATTTTGGGATAAAGACAAAACATTTGCTAAAATCACTTTATTAAATCCTAACACTATCATCCGAGTTAAACAAATGGTGTATACCCACCAGGACATTCAAGAGTTTAATAAACAAATCAAAGAACTCCTGGATAAAGGATTAATTAGAAACAGTAAGAGTCCCCACACCAGTCCCGCTTTCATGGTAAGAAATTATGCTGAAGAAAAAAGAGGAACAACTAAAATGGTAATCAATTACAAAAAGCTTAATGATAACACTGTCTTTGATGGTTATTACATTCCTAATAAAACATTCCTTTTCAACATAATTCAAGGAGCCTCTTGGTTCTCAAAAATGGATTGCAAGAGTGGTTATTGGCAGATAAAAATGGAAGAGGAAAGTATTTTTTTAACTGCATTTAGTGCCCAACAAGGACATTATGAATGGATAGTAATGCCATTTGGTCTTAAAAATACACCTCAAATATTCCAGAGAAGAATAGATAACATCTTCAAAGACCTTAATCATTGTTATCTAGTTTACATTGATGATATCCTTATCTTTTCTAAAACTATAGAACAACATAAAAATGATGTTCTGACTGTCACCCAAAGATGCATTGATCACGGTATTATACTTGGAAAAAACAAGTGCATTTATGCTGAACAAGAAATCGAATTCTTAGGTCTGGAAATAAAAGTTGGACAGATTATTCTACAAAAACATATTCTGAAGAAAATAGAAAATTTTCCTGAAAAAATTGAAGATAGGAAGCAATTAGAAAAGTTTCTAGGGTATCTTACTTATGCTTCTAATTTCATTAAAGATTTAGCTAAACTAAGAAAACCATTACAACAAAAACTCAAGAAAGAGGTTAGCTGGACGTGGACTATTAATGACACAAAGATTGTGCAAAATTTCAAGAAGATGTGTAAAAATCTTCCTGTCCTTAATTTACCTAACGAAGAAGATGATTTAATTCTTGAGACAGATGCCAGCAATGAGCACTGGAGTGCGGTACTCAAAATCAAAGAAGGAGAAAAACTCTGCAAATATTGCAGTGGAAATTTTAATAAAGCAGAATGCAACTATCCCACGATGGAAAAAGAAATTCTTGTAGTCATAAGGGGAATTGCAAAATTTTTAATCTTTTTAGCCCCTAAACCTTTTCTCATTCGAACTGATTGTAAAGGAATACTCGGTTTTGTGAAAAAGAATTTATCAAATATGCAAGTGCAAGGGCGACTCCTGTGTTGGCAATTATGGCTTAACCAGTTTTCTTTCTCTATTGAACATATACAGGGATCGAAGAACTCTCTAACAGACAGTCTAACTCGAGAACTCGCCAATGGTGATCATCAAAGCCGACCTCCTGCCAGAAAAGGAGGAAATCTTTAATGAAATGCCAATTCTACTAGAACGGGTTATGCCTTCTAGTAAAGTCCTTATTGATAATCTAGAATTTCATACAAAAACCAGATCACGTTTTAGTCTATTGTCTACTGCCTACCTAATAGCCCAGAGATTTTCCCTCCTAGAATTACAAATTAGTTATCTTAAGTGTTCTTATGATATCTAAGAAAAAATAAGTTCTCATATCCAAGAAAAATGGTTCAAAGAATGGTATGCAGCCTGTATCGACTTTTATCATCATTATTCCTATGATATTTGGAAGTCTTGGGGTACAACGATCTATTTTTCCGATAGATCTAGAGTCGGTGGCATTTGTTTCCTAGCCAATTCATTATCTCCCCGAAATCCTGTCTTTAAAGCCTGGAAATATGGAATGGTTCTTTACTTCTCAGAAGTCCCAGATCCTAATTTCCCATTTTTCTCAACCTTAACTAAGTTCTAGCAATATATGTTCAAAAGGTTCCATTGGATTCTTAAATCTCCTGAGGGACCAACAAAATTTTCAATTCGCAGATACTTAACTTTGGAGGTCTATAGCGCCCTGATTGAATATGAAAATGGAAAAGCCAAACCAACCTATTATTTTGTCCAAATTGTTGATTGCGATGACCCCAATGATCAACGACAAAATTGGATTCATGAAGATCCGGTACATATAGTTACGGATCCTGCATTTGCAAGGGCTATTGGATTTTTCAACATTTATCATCAATGTTGGGCATTGATTGAAAAAGAAAAAACACTAATGCATTGCGGAAACACCACTTTTGCCTATAGTAACGAATTCAATGATTGCATAAAAGTGAATGGAGCAGAATCAGAAGATATTTTTGATTATCTCTTTGATATTGAAGCTGAAAAATTCTTATCAGAAGAGGGAAAGAAATATCTCCTTGAGTTATTTGAAGAATATGATCCAGAGCATCTTAACCAAATCAATGAAGATTTTGATGAATATCCAGATAATGATGGTCTGGAGGATATAATTGGAGATGAAGACATGCAGAATCTCAATAATGATGACTAATTTTGTCATCATTAAATTTTCTAAAAAAGCTGTCACATTATTGTACTATCTTGACAAGTGTCTGGTCTATAAAATAAAGTATGTACTGTAGCCGACAGTGTACGATAGACTACTGTAGTCATGTGAAAAGTCTTTATGTATTGTAACCTTTAGGGCATCCTATGTACTCCCATCCCCTCTATAAATAGAGAGATCGAGAGCTAAGAAGGACACGGTCATTTGAGCATTCTTGAGTAAGAGAGAAATTGGGGTTCTCCATTTCTCTATGAGCAAGCATCTCTAATGATCTTAGCTTAAGTTTCTCTTCAAAGCATTCCATTGTATTATAACCACTTTCAAGCTTTTAATAAAAGAAGTTTTCCAGTAGGGAATGTTATCCAATTGAACCTTATGTCTTAAATATTATAAGTTCTTGATTAAAGTCCCTCTATCCTTGAAAAAGATTAAAAACTTGATTGGTGACTACGGTTTGAGGTAGGAAACGAAACAAATCTGTGTTGTGCCTGATTTAAGGAAGGTGGGGTTGAGATTAGCAATCTCTGTAAACTGGAAACTAGAGGAACGCCGAAGTCCAGCGCCGACTACGTTTAGGTAACGGTCGAAACTTTCTAATTAAGTTTTAATTATTTTTGCTAAGCATGGTGGGCCTATAACTACAAAATTTATAATATATAAGATATAAGTAGTAGATTGTGATAACTAGTACCAGTGAAGTCATTATAAGAAGTTAAATCAAGTAAAACAAGCATATTTTCTGAAAAAAAACTTCAAAAAATAGCCTATTTACACGTTTTTCCTATTCTAGGGACTCATATGCAAATTCTAAAAAGTTTAGGGACTAAGTTGCAAAGAAAAACTTCAGCCAGTAACTATTTTCAAAAATATTGTCCCCTATTAATAATTTACCAAAAATAGTAGGCACTTTGGAATACATTATAAAAACATTGGCCCCTAATAATTATTTTCAGAGAATTAAGGTACCCCAAAGTCACAAATTGATCTATATATCTATATCTATATCTATATATATAGATCTGTTTCTTGAAGTCACTTTATGTTTCGTTCTTAAATTTGTCCGATATGATTTCTTTTTTTAATCTCTGAGTACACAAAGAAAATAAAACAACGTGATTTAAAAAAAAAAAATTTACTCCCTAAAGTCACAGTTTATTCCAGGCTTACGGCTTGCACCATATCACATTATTTGTTTGACGTGATCACGCTCATAATTAATAATTCACAGGATCAACAATATTAGTTTTTTTTTAATTATGCAAATCTGCAAATCTATACCCATGATTAGAGGTGGATAACAGATCGGATACCTATTTAATTAAGCAGTCAGTTCTTTTAAAATAGGGCTAATAAAGGGTCGGGTCAATAATGGATTGAGTTAGTAATAGGCCAGTTCATTAAGGCATGTTAACGGGCCGGACCGGCTGTCCATTAACAACCCGTTTAGTGACCCATTAATTTTTTCAACCTACTTGACGCACTAGTTTACATGTTCCAATTAGGTAAACTTATTACCAACACTTTCTATGTAGCAATAATTAGTATACACTGTTTTTTTTTTGTGCCAGCTTGTTCCGTTTTTAAACGGGCTCAAAAAGAGCCGCTCATGGGTCTACTCGACCCGACTCGTTTATTACTTGATTGTGTATTAATTTGGACTAGTTTAGTTTGGTTGAAAAGTTATAGAGACGTTAGTTAGAAAATTAACGCACCAAAAACACATCTTAGACGATAATGGGTGGACCATGGACAGGTCGGGTTCATTTGACTTATAATCCAGTCCAATTCATTAACAAATATATTGGGCCCTGCCCAATCCGTTTAGTTAATGGTCTGGCCTAATCCGTTGACAACCCCTACGTCATGATAGAAAAAGTGTTAAGATTTTACTAAAAATATAGCAATGAGCGTGCTTGAGGTGTCTGATCTTGGGACCTGAGTACAAGTGCCAAGGAGACTGAATATTCCTTTATTCGAAAAATGAACTAATGTGCAAATAGTTGATTCCCCCAGTGGAAACAAATTCACAGGCGTCTTGTACAAGCCAAGACTCAGTGGAAGTTGACCTTTTTAATTAATAACTCCACTAAAGTGAAAAAAAATGAAATAAATACATCGATCAACTGAGGAGAAGAACATAATTCCATATTTAATTTAGGGACTCAGAGTCTCAGTTTAGGCTTTTCATGTTCATGTTCAAGATTTTGTTGTTTAAATTACCAGTCTGGATCCGTGCTTTGCACGGTACATATTTAAATAGACATTTTGTAGATATATAATGGAAATAATTCATGGACAGCTATTGTAGACAAAATGAATATTATGATTTCGAAAAGACGATAGAATAACTCAATGAAAAAACTAAATAAATAGCAATTTCACGCATAATCATTGGAATTAACACTTAAAAACTATATGATTGTCAGAAGGGTAAATATGTAAATATAAGTACGATTGAAATAGTAGCTACTGAATATGATAAAAACCACGCAAGATGGCAGGATGAGAAGTCAATCTATGCCGCCAATGATGAAGAATCCACCTCCTCTTCTTTTACCTACAAAGAAAACATACAAAGGTTAAAGTCTTAAAGGCAACTTTATGTACCTACTTTATGTCACATCTTAAATA